>JAXFYN010000279.1:0-53982 GCA_036172215.1 Camellia granthamiana | reverse complement strand
TCTTGATAAAAACCATTTCTTTGCATATAAAACATTTTCTTAAGGGTGCTCAAAACTCGCATTAATTACAAGCCAAAATACATTTTATGTTTTTCAAGCAAGACCAAAATTTTATTTGTTTTCAATTCCATTCCAATGTAATCAACCGTTGAGTCTCTACCGTCACCCAATAATGCTCCATCACTCTGTGATGCCCCAAATTTTAATAATATAATACAATGATACACTGGGGTTTAACTAGCAGATACACATTATTTTTAAGCACAAAATACAAATAATTATACTAAAAGAAAATATTAATAATAGTTACAGATAAAATTCTTCAAGTCTTTAAATACAGATAAGTTCCTTGATACAAAAGGATTATCTCAAATACAGGAAATATAAAATCTAATCTCTAAGACAGCCATGGTTCCGCAAAGCTTTTAGGGGTTCTGTTCTTGGTGTAAAACTCGTCTTCACCTAGTATAAAATGCCATGAGCTTGGAATGCCCAGTAAATACACACACCCTGACCCTTTTCCCATTCCAAATACAAAAGTAACATAATGCCACAATCATAACATACAGCGAAAGCAATAATTAAGTAGAGCTTATAATTAAATTTCAGTTCTAATGAATAATAGTTAATTTTAGTTAGTTCTAGGCAACTCCGTGCGGAATGCCGTTCTTACCAACCACTAACACTGGCCACGGGCAATTCTGACTCCCCCTTGGTTAATACCATAGCAATGCGTCGTTTACCGCATAACCACCAGTGCGTCGCTTACCACACAATTACCAATGATGCCCACGCACCTAGGTTACATACCCGAGTGGTGACATCATGGTCTGCCCCACGGGAACGGGCTTCCAAGTATACTCTTCCTATGTGAGACCCTCCCTGCCACCCTTATGCCTCTCATTTCTGTTAAGCAACCAGAATACCTCCCGTGCCATGTTAGGGTTCAAAAACACACTTGCGCAAGACTTTACGAAAATGGAACACATTCCACTATATCATACTCTTGAATCCATTGTTCATTATCTCATAAAAATTAATACAGTGATCGCAACCCATTACTATCCCATTTGATTTCCCTTTTATTAAGTGCATTATGTTCTCAGTTATAGTAAAGCATGGTCAGTATAATTACGAATCCAAACTAAACAACAAGTAATTTATTCATAGTAAAGCAAATTCACAATTTATCATAGCTAACATATGGAGACTAAAACATTCAACAAACCTAGAATATAAGAGTTGCAAACCAAATAAGAGCATATTAACACAAATTTCCAGATTTCCAAATTTGAACCAGTTTGAAAATAATTATGAAAAAAATACTTTTATTGGCCCTAAGTACCTGGCCTCATTTGAGTTTGTAGATAAACAAGTCTAGTTTCAAAGTCAATTTACGAAAGTAGCATAGATATTTTAGATTTTAAGATAATTGAGAATTACCAAGATCTGTTCAAATTCGTTGACAGTTACGCAAATCGGTTTTTCTCTCGAACCCCTCACTCTCTTGAGTTCAAAATTTTTTTAGTTAAAATACAACACCAAGATTAAGATTTTACATAAAATTGGACTCAAGATTATTTTTTTGGAATTTTTTAAAAATAGTGAAATTTGACTGCTTTTCTGGTTCTGTGAGTAACAAACTTGGAAAAATTGTTTAGGTTATAGAAATACATCTTCAGGTCCTACCAAAATTATCACCTACTCTAGACATACCAAATATTACACCATAAATATAGATTCTAAGTTTATGGAGTTTTGATAGGAAAATAAATTCAAGAGAGGGAAAAGATTTACTGTTGGAAATTTAAGAAAGAAAGAGAAGCATACCATTTCTTGATTAATACACATTTATACAAGAGTGTAGGCCTAGACTACAACATATATATACAAAGAGAATGTATTAGGAGGGGAAAAACAAGTGGTAAAAGAACTTGAGAGAAGAGGTGATATATGTTTACCTTTGTTGTACAAGACTTAACACAATTCTTCTATTTCTTCTTCTTTTCTTTCTCTCCCTCTCCCTTTCTCTTTTTTTCCAAGATCACTCTCTCTCACTCCTCTATTGCATGGCTAAAAAAATGTGTAAAATGAGGGGAGAGAAGTGTGAATATATATATAGAGAAGGATTGGGAGGTTTCTTAGGGGCCAAGTTTTATAAGTGTAATTTGTCAAAGTTGCCATTATGGCCCCTTTCATCCATCACACGGCCAACAACTTGGGCTTGAAGACATATATATATATATATATAAGATATTTGTATTTATAAATATAAAATAATAGGCATAAGTAAATTAATTAAGAAAGTACTACAATTAAGGTTTGGGATGAAATAAAATAGAAGTATATAGGGACCAAGTCTAAATTTATGAAACCCTGATATTTAGTGTACAATATACTAACATTAGAAAATAATTAGAATAATAAATTTGGGTCCCGTTAAATTAAAGCCCAAACAAAGGCGAGAAATCGAGCAAAAAAGACATTACCGAAAATTAAGATTTTAAAGTGATTAATCTATAATTATAGGGTCTAATAATTAATAATAGGGTTTTAAAGGTGATTATTACTCTACGGGATTGATTAGGGTTTACTCGAATTAATTTGCGATGCTTCCCGATTCTAGGGTTTAAAACGCAATTAAGCGAAAATGCAAGGGCTTTATTGAAATAAACTCAAGGTTAGGGATTTAATGGTGATTACAAAAATTAGGGTCTTTACACACTCACATGGTGATGCTACAAGCAATATCAACAGAACATTTTGACAATAATAACTAACAGAGATAATAACTATGCCATTAACACAAAATACCACTATTACGCAATTTCATTCGGTCATGATCATTATTATTACCATGTAATTTATCATCCACACAAGGTAACAAAACGGGCACATAAACTAGTTAAAATGAGGATTGTTCATATCATCCTGAAAGAAAACCCTTTTTCTCATTTATACATTTTCTCAAAAATTTACTTAAATTCATACTGTTTTCCAACAAAAGATTCATGTCATAAACTTCGAGTAAAACCAATTTATTTTGTAAATATTTTCCTAAACCAAACCTTAAAATCTCACCCCAAGGGTTTTAGTTGAAATAGAAATGCCATGAAAGTTTTCAAAGGCTGACAATCACCTTCCAATTTATCTCCTCAACAAATAACCGGTGAATCCCACTCATCACCTAATCATGTTCTCAACCAACATTCGGTGAATCTCCGCCATCACCCAATCGCATTCGTCACGCTTATAGTGACTTCAAAATGCAGCAACTATATTTCCATAACAACAACAAATAGAGATAAACACAGTGCAAAAGACAATACAGTACACATGACCCTTCTAATTCCGAAAATTCCACACCAACACAAACTTTAATAAAATAGACCATCGATACATGAAGACCTATGAGTGTTCCCAACCAAGAAACTAACATTTTACCCAGACTCACGGGTTTTAAAAGCTTACACCGAGAAGTGTACACAGATCACCATACCCATCTAAGCGAGGCTCAACGCCCCCTAAACACAACTCATGGTACTACTTCGCCTTCTAGCCAAATTTGAGTTAAATTTTCGAAGGTTCAACTTTACAACCCACATCTAAACCATTCTAAAGCAACTATTTGTCACTCGCCTTGATACCGATCGACTGACTAATCACCTAAAAAATTTTCGCTCCCGGTCTTCAAACGTGTACATTCTTCTCCCGCTTCGTTTGTCCAAAGATAGGTTTTCAAACACCATTCCACATACTTATAGGGTCTTCTCGAATTCCCCAAAATAGACTACTCCACTATAGTTCCCATAGGAATTCTACTCACGCGCCTAGGTGGCAAACACGCTCTTATATTTCAACACAAGACCAAATAGGTAAATGGCGATCACACGATCCCAGTCACACGAGACAATTCTTACCAATGATACACTCGTTACCAAAGAACACAAACCATTCATCACTCTAGTAATATTTCGAGCATCTACCCATGAAATTCCTTTCCCACTAAAAACTCCACCCAAAACCTAACAACACGACAACTTATTCCACACACATATAATAACCAACTCATAACTAACCATGGAACAACATTACTGTAGACGTGCCCTCGGGCCTTATGCTTCTATAGTTCGGACTCATTTTGTGTCACGGTCCTGTATCTAATCTCACAGAGTGCAATGCAAGACCGATGAATCATCAAAGAGTCCAAATCCAGCAAATCGTTTTTGAAAACAGATTTTTTTTTTTTTAAAGAAGTGCCAAACATGGACTGCTTTGCCAGATACAGAGTCGCCACCTAAATATTTATTTTGGGGGGATTTAGGAAACCCTGACTCGTGCCTAAGGCCACGTGTCTGTCGTCACCAAAGTTGCCTCGGCTCAGGAACTTGGGTACGATTGGGGAAGGTCACTTCGTGAGCACCCCCGCTCGCCCGATCAAAGATCGGCCTCTACTAACCATGATATCGAGTTTTGAAAATATTATGTGCTCTTATTCCGGTTATTAGCCTAGAATTACTATGTGATGCGCATAACATACAAGTATAGACTGGGTCACCTGAATTGGAATAAAACATCTCATGTTTGTTTTGAAAATGGTTTGCTACTCGCAAGTAGGCTAAGACGTGGATTTGCCACCCTCGGGTGGGCTTAGAAAAACATGATTTTGCCACTGTCAAGTGGGCTTAAAACTAGCAATCGATGAATTGTTCCAATTCAAATAACCCAATCTTCACCCATAGGCATTCAGGCAGTTATATCACATAAGCAAATAGCCTCATGGTAAGCATGCTATCATGGCAGTCACTCACACACATGCAAGGATGCTAAAGCATAAACACTTGCCGAGTACTCCGAGCCAAAACAGAAGCTATGTTAGAAATCCATGCATGGTCCTAACTACACAGAAATGCCTAATGCAACACATGCAAAAATGCAACTACAATAGGCTCGGCTATTCTAAGATGGCATATGATGATGCTATAGCTAACATGTATTCAACTTGGAATTGAAATACAAATGCAGTTAGTATGATGCGCCGAGCCCGGTGCATGCAATACAGATGAATGATGCAAACATGCATAGCATAAGGATGCTAATTGAAATATGCCCTAATACTAACCATCATAAGCGGTTAAATAAAAGAGAGAAAGACGTGTGGTTGGAAGACATGCATCACACACACGCACACTTATTACAACATTGCCCTCGCGCAGAGGGTCCGAATAAATAATATACAGTCCGAATAAATAGTACAGTCCGAATAAATACAAAATCCTAATTAATTAACAAATTAATCTAGGAAAGCAGGTAAATTAGCACGCAAATCCATGGACCGCCTCAGCTCTGTTCCGAATGATGAATGATGCATGCTTGAGTTGCCTTGCGCGGAAATCCATTGCGATGCCCTGGTTTGCCTCTGTTTGCAATTGTTCTCGGAATATTGTGCAAAGCTCCAGAAGGCTACTGATTTCTGATTTGCTGCAACAGAGAGCAACAAAGGGGCATGGCAAAGTATTTTCACATATGTATGCATGACTACTCTTCAGGGAGTGTAGTCCTCAATCCTCGTGCCACCAATCACGCATCTCGATGCATGATAGCCGAGGAGTCGAATTGCACAACTCAATGTGAAATGAATGCACATAAAAACACAACGAGAACTAAACTCCATCATGGGTAATCCGGAGTGTCGGCGACCGGGAATTGAGACACGTTTCGTCACTCGGAGTACGGAACGTCCCTCGTTTCCCGTGCTTGGGCTAACTCCTATCCCAAACACAATGCAATATGCATGATATGCATGAATACGATTCTAACATGCAATCCTAGATGCAATGCTACTGAATGACGCAAACATGCAAGGGATGAAAATGCAAACATGCACCTAGCATATACAATGCTAACACTTACAACACTACATGGCATGCATAATGCTCATGAACTATGGCATACTCAATGCGACTAGCAACCTAGCATACACAATGCGAGGAATGACATGGCATACACAATGCACGTGACATAACATGGCATGCACAATGCACCTAACAACCTAGCATACGCGATGCAAAGGCCAAACATGCAACAACATGAACTAAATGGCATACTCGATGCAAGATGGACTTACACCAATATGAGTGGACCTCAGCCACACCCACATCAGTGGCTATATGATGGAAATGAGATAACCGAAACACATGCAAACATGCACGATGCAAGGGACCGATCCTAAGGTATCAAATGCCACTCTACCAAAGCATGGCAAGGGATGAAAGATGGCATACAAACATGCAATTTCCAGCTCTGAAATAAGATGCTCAATGGTCCCGAATCATGGAAACATGTCACCCAATGCACGAAATAAGCCCCGAAACTCAAAACTAGGCAAATGCATTGAACCACGGGTATGCAAAGCAAGCATTATTTGACCATGAGGCATGAAAATAGAGCCAAGGCAGTCCTAAACATGCACCAAATCAGTTTTAAGCATGGCCAAAAAGTGCTAACATGAAGGGCTAAAACAACATGCAGCATAGGCTAGTAAGCATGATTTACATTACATGTATATGAAGCACAAGAGAGGTCACCAAACCAGCCAAAAACAGCAACATGGTATGCTAAAATATGCCCAAATAACCACTGAAACTCAGTCAATGCATGCAAAAATGATGGGCTCCTTTGAGAGGCCAAGAAGAGGGTTGTTATACACATACAAGATAGACATGCAACATGGTAAAACCACCTCTGGAAATCAATTATGAGGGTCCTAAAACTCACCAAAAAGGCCCTGAAATGGCTCAAGGAAGTATGCAATGAAAGGTCCCCTTGAAAGGCCTTAAGGAGGATTGCTCCACACATGCATGATAGACATAAAATATGACCAATGGGGCTCCAGATAGAGTCAAGGAAGACCTAAAAACTCACAAAATAGGGCCTGGAATGTGACTTCAAAGCATGCAAAATGGGGGTCCTTTGGAAGGCCAATAAAGCTAGAAAAGAGAATGAGGGGTGAGAGGGTCACCCCTCTATGATTTTGAAGCTCAAAGACATATCCAAGCCATTGAAAATCCACTGGATTTCATTGGCTAAAAGGCCAAACCAAGGCCAACGCAAATGCTCACATGCATAGCTCAAAACATGAGGAAATGAAGTATGAAAGGGGGTAGATGACCCCCAACAGAAAAATGACCTTAAGAAAACATGTTTATGAGCTCAAAATAAGACTCCTTTTAGTTCATGACAAATCTCAAAAATGCTCACAAGTAAGGCTAAGATGTCATGCAAAATAAGCCCTAAAAGAGAGATGAAGCATACAAGGAGGTAGCTGACCTCAAACAGAAAAGTGTCCTGAATTAAACTTCAAGAGGAGCTCAAAATAAGACACTTCACAGTTTATGTAGAAACCCAAAAATGCCTACAAATAAGGCTAAAGAATGAAGCAAGATAAGCCCTAAAAGAGAGATGAAGCATACAAGGGGGTAGGTGACCTCAAACAAAAAAATGCTCTCAAACAAACATGAAGAGGAGCTCAAAATAAGACTATTTTCAGTTTACACCAAGGCTCGAAAATCCTTGTAAGTATAGCTAATAGATGAAGCAAGATAATGATAAAAAAAAAGAGGGAAATAGAGTGTTACCCTTGTAGAGAAGACCTCCAGCAGTTTTTGGTCCCAAAAAATAGTCCCTTAGGACCTCTCAAGACCTTCCAAGAGGCTTAGGTTGGTATTGGAGGTGTTAGGCTAAGAGGTGTAGTGTAAATATGCAAGAAAAATGGACTTTTTGAGCACAAAAGAGAGAGATAGAGAGGGATGTATGTATATCTCTTAACCAAAAATGTTGAACCCTTGGAATGGAAGAAGAGGCCTCCATTTATAGAAGAGAGGGGCTAAAGCTTCTCAAAGAAGCTTTAAAACTAGGTTAAACATCCTCCATACACGTGTATGGAGGATGCAGCAAATGGCAAACAGCTGGCACAGCTGGAATACACTCACTGAGACAAAGCTGGTCGACCAGCTCAAAAGGTCCAAGGTGGTCGGCCGACCACTTGGCTTGGTCGGCCAACCAGGGGTCAAAAGGTTCAAGCCCCAAAGCTGATCGTCCATGAATCCCTTGAAGTTAGCTTTCCAATGCCGCAAGCCTTGCATTAAAATTCCTCCTGTGCAAAAAGTTATGCCAGTTTTGGTGAAGCCGCGCAGATTCAGTAAAACTGGATTTCATATCTCCTCCACCCGAACTTGTCCTTAGGAGATTCTTGAGTGCAAAATGAAGCCCCGGAAGTAAGCTTTCCAACGGTGGTGGCCTCATATCTTAATTCCTCATGTGCAAAGAGTTATGCCGGTTTCAGTGAAGCCGCGTAGATGTTTTCTCTCCTTCCTGGATTCCTGCTGAACCACTTTTGACCAAAAAAGCTGGTCGGCCATCTGATTTTCGGGTCTGCCATGTGGCCACATTGAAGCCCCAGAAGTTAGCTTTCCAATGGCGCCAACCTCGTATCAAAATTCCTCCTGTGCAAAGAGTTATGCCCGTTTTGGTGAAGCCGCGTAGATTCGGTCCAATCGGATTCATGCCGAACTTCTCCCAAACTAGTTTTCTTCTCTCTTCTCTTCTTTTTCTTCAACTCTAAACCCCTGAACAAGGTGTTTTGAAAGATTTTTCAAAGATTTCATCTCTCTTTCATTCATTTCCACTTTGTCCTTGCTCGGTTTACCGAAAAGCGCAACATTTGACAAAATGCAAGCCTCGGAACATCGTAAAACTTTATTTCAAAAACGTTTTGAAAAAATGGGTTTTAAGTCTAAAATCTTTTGATCAAGATTGTTTTGCTCCAAAAAAAGGGGGTATGAAGTTGAGATTTGGCTCTCCTCTTGCCGAAGAAATCGACCCTTTGCACTGCACAACTTCCAAAACCATCAGTCGCGTCCAAGTCTTAAAGGCGGTCAAAAATGGGGTGTCTACAACTATTCTATTCCCGAGCAATAGGACTACAACGAACTCACTAATCAACAATTCAAGACACTAAGCAACACACACAAGCACTATTCTCACTACTTCGAGATGTGAATCTCACACTCCCTTAGACATTCCTACATAACTCCCTCCAATTTCACAAAACTTTAAGGTCTCACATCTACTTAGACTCAACACATTCAAAGCCTTGCAATTTGGCCCTCATCAAACCACCACACTAAACATAAGGATTTCACGGATTCCCACTATTCACAAACAATTCCCAAACTGAACAAGGGTCAAAGGCCATCACCTGACCACCTCATAATTCAACATTTGATATACAACAATACTAGGATCATCAATCCCATTAACAACTTTTCATTACATAAACATAACAGAGAGTTCAAGTTTTGCTACATGCCCTAACACATAAGGGTAAACAGACAACAATGCATATACACATGCAACAAATAATAACGGTGCCCCAACATCTCATAGTACACCAATCAATAACAAAAGTTTCACAATTTATACAGTGGTCTCTAAAACGGAAATCCCACTCAAGGGTGATATTACTATGCTGATTTAAAAGTTGACCCTCGCGAAGCTTCCGAAGCCTGGCCTCTTTAGGTCCGATACTGGTAATATCCCTGATTGGACTGAGGAGCCAAGGTCCGACTAGGCTCTGAAACACCTGAAGAACTTACACGTAACGGGCAGAAAAGCTTGACATGGCCCTGCATACCACAAGTAAAACAAACAGCAGTTTCCCAACTCTGAATTGGCTTGGAGCCCGAACCTCACTGGGTCTCCCAATGGACGAGTTTGAAACCCTCGATGAAGACAAGGACTGAGTTTGGGAGTGAGCATGAGCTCACCTCCACCTCTTATTAAGCCTAGGCGCTTATGCACCGTAGGAGTTACAGAAGTGGCCTCCTCCCTAACTCTACCAACACTGCTAACCATGGCCCCCACATGGGCCGCCGCCGCCTCAACTAAAGCAAAATAATTCTTCCACATAGATCCAACCACCTTCTCCCGGATATCATCACGTAATCGCCTCTTAAACTCACAACAACAACGCTCCTCTGTTGCCACCAACTCTGGAGCAAACCTCGATAAACTAGTGAATCTCGTTTCAAACTGAGCCAAAGGAATAGCATCCTGGTGCAACTCAACAAACTGTTCCCTCAACCCTTCCTGAGCAGAAGGAGGGAAATACTTGGCCAAGAAGGCCTCGGTAAATGCAACCCACGTGACATCTACGGTGTTCCTAGTATACTTTCACCAATAATTCACATCTCCTTTCAATTGGAAGGTTGCCAAAGAAATCCTCAGCCCCTCGTCCTCGACTCTGAGCATATCAAGAGTCTTGGTAATTTGTTCTAACCAACTCTCTGCTTCCAGCGGTCTTGCCTCCCCCAAAAACTACGGTGGGTTGGAGTGAAGAAACTCCTTAGTAAGCTTGAGGGTACGCCCATTGTCCCCCTCATTGCGAGCTAGAGCATCTTGCACCGCTCTCACAATCTCGTGTGCAACTTCCTTGCCGACAGCCGATGCTACAATGACAGGTGGTAATGGAACCGCCATGTCCCAACTGACACTCCTACTACCCCTCCGTCCTCCAATCCCTCGTGTAGGCATCCTATAAAATCCCAAAACAGAATCAACTTAGTGCACATCACAACTGCCTCCCAGAGACACACACACTTACCACCACTAAGCAACAAGATGCACTTAACCCCCAAAACATATAATTCCCAATACATATAAACAATTTAAACATCTAAACACATAATCGAATCAAGTCCACAAGTATAGCCACTTGCCCGAAAAAATCTCAAAGAATTCCTATTAGAAACCACGTTGATCAAGCGTGTTTCCAATAGGACCTCAAAGCAAGTTCACTGACTAAAAGTTCTATCCGAGAAACTCAATCCCATGCTCACATAAATGCAACATATAAGTCCTAACATTTATCCTAACTGTGTGCAACGTCCTTACCAAGCATAGTAAACCCTTTATAGTAAAAACCACTTCCCACAAGCCCAAGGTATTCAAACCCGGCTCGCTTTGATACCAAGTTGTCATGCCCCACTTTTTATTACTCGGATTTCCATTACCAAAGCCATTATTATAAATTCAATTTCAGAGATGGCATACAGAAGCTCATTATATTTACAAGGAATACATGAATAAGAATTCTCTCATTCGAATATAAAATGAATGCAACATGAATATATAATTAAATAAATTGCCCGTAGGCTTACATCATTAAATCCAAGAGGAAGGATTTAACCTTTTTTACATTAATAGCATTCCGCCGCAAATAAAAGGCCCCGTGGCTAATAAATAAGGAAGATCCGTGACCTTGAAGCACTTCTCTATACTCACCTGAAAAAGATTAGCAACGTGGGATGAACATAATGTCCAGTAGGGATCTCAACATGATCCTCAACAATAATGACTTACTGATAGCTATGATCATGAATGCTAGTCTCATACCATATAAATAATGTAACATTTTGTAACCATAGTATACTTACATAAGTATTTTTCTAAAAATCATCTAGTTTATTCAACAACACAAAGGTTCGCGTTTACTTCTCATTTTCCATTTTAACAATTATCATACAACAAGCACATTTACCATTTTTAACAAAACACACGTATTATCCATTTTTTTTTTTTTTAAAACAAGTTCACCAAAATCCGATTTCTTCACATTATTTATAACCCAATACATAACTAAGGCTTGTCTCCTTGCGTTCATTACATTCTCTATCTTAAACTCAAAATTTAACAAGATACCTTCAATAAAATAATTTATGGTGGGAAATTCCCTCAACCACTCTCTAGCACGTCCAAATGTACATGAACACATCTGCTCAACATATGAGACAATTCAACCTTATTGAATCATAATAATCATAACACATGACACACACAGTCAAACTGAGACAACACTGATAAATAATCTCTGCTCTACCTGCCTGAAGCATGGTAAGCCAATGATACATCTTTCCACAATGAAATGCCAATTTACCAGACACTAGCTGGAAGGGAATGGTATCTCTGCCAATTCTCTAGGTGCTTGGAAGGTAATGGTACTTCTTATTCTCAGCGCAGTGCACATTTTCTCAACCATCACATCATGACGTAGTACAACCATAACAAGTGTAATACATATACATAAGCATAAACTATTCAATAGAGCATAATCCTACTCACGTGTAATGCACACCCACACTTATTCAACACAACAATGTCATCCTCCAACGATGACCAAGGAAAAAACCTTTAAATATACATATTCAACACTCGTTTTACAATGATTCGACTCCCATGAGGTTTTAAATCTAACAACAACGATAAAATATTTATAATTCAATCTCAAGTTACTTTATGAGATTCACATAGAGTTATTATTTCATTCTTCTATTTCAAAAATCAATTCTCTTATTTTTCAATTAAACATATTGCTTTTCCTTCCCAATCCATTCATTTTATTCCTCAAAATTTAATTCATGAATAGCAGGGCCACAACCTACTTTATCTCAACTCAACAAGGGCATATCCCATAAATCTTAACCTCATGATTTACTCCCTCTTAGCAATATACAAGCCACCAATTTGTTACATTCAACTATGAACAACCCAACACAAGTAAATGTTAAAATCACAAGGCACAAATCAATCTCAATTTAATTACCAAATGATTAATCAAATTCCTTAATTCATAACATGATAATTTCACGATTTCAACCCTTTTTATCTATTTGGTATTATATAAAAGTTAGGGCTTTATTTCTCTCTACACATAAACATGTTAACCACTCTCCAATTTAACCTAAATGACAACCATGCTCACAAAATTTCAATATCAACTACCAAATCTTAAATTCTCTATCATGATTTTTGAAAAATCCATAACAACATGGTTTTTATGCAACAAAACTTACCACATGTCTATCTATAGATTAAGTATTCAAAAAGATGAAAAAATCCCTACCTCAAGAGAGAAGAGAAGAAAGAGATCAAAAATCAACCTCACCTGAATACGATCTCCACCGGTCAAGACGAAGCCCTCGACATGCTCATCATTTTGGTATAAGGACCTAGCACCAAAATCCCAATGGATTCTTGAGATCCAAAGGAAATTTAAGGATTTGAGGGTTTGGGTAGAGAGAGATGAGAGAAAAAGAGAGAAACATTGTAGAGAGAGAGTGTGTGATATATCAGAAATGAAGCAAAAACTCAATACATAGCTGAAATGCATGAAAAATGAGGCAAAATAGGCGCCTGGCCGTACGTGCAGAGCGGCCTCCCGCACGTGCGGCTCTCACCCCTGCACGTGCGGCTCTCACCCCCACACGTGTGGTCTCTCCCGCACCTCCACTTCCGCACTTGCCTTTTATGCAGTGTGCACACAGCCCTCTCCCCTGCTTCTCGCACGTGCGGCCTGATCTTCCGCACGTGCGGCCCCTCTCTCGCACATGCGGCTCTAGCCTTCCTGCTCAGAAAAACCTCGGCTTCTCCCCCGACACTTCAGAGTCGACCTCGCACCCTCCGGGACAAGTGAAAACTCAAAATTTGAAACAAACAAGAACGAAAAATTATGTGGAGAAGTTCTTAAAAGCAAGGAACTCAACTGCTGACTGGACCACACTTAGAAACCCGACACTTTAACGAAGGTAAAACCGGCATAACTCAAGAGAACAAGGCAACTCATGTACCGGTCATCACATTGGGTGTCCACACAGTCCTGCCGTATAGTAGCTGGCAAAAGTGGAAAAACTGATGGTTTTCGAAAATATTTTGGGTGCCCACGTCCTGCCATATAGTAGCTGGCAAATGTGGGGGATGGTTTTAAAATGTTGAAAAATGATTTTTGGAGAAATATGGTTTTTGGAAGAAAATGGCTTTTGAGAAAATATTTTTTTTTTTGGGAGTTCACTTCCCGCCGTATAATAGCCGGCGAAAGGTGAAAAGTGTTATGGATTGGGTGCTCGCTATCCCGCCGTAGTAAGTCGGCAAAGGGTAGATTGTGTTGAGATGTGTGTTGAGATGTGTGTTGAGAAGTGTTTTGAGTTGATGATGTTATTTGTGAATTGTGATGAATCTGTGAAATTGTAAATTGATGTGTAATTTGGTATAAAGAGGAAATGTACATAGACATTATTTGTAAAGAATGGAACCTAAAAATGGGTAAGGGGATTATGGATTGGTGATGGTGAACTTAATGAATTAGTTATGACAATAAAGGTAAATTATGAGTGTTGTTCTGTAACTAAATGAGATACTGAATTGAAAGGGGTTTATTAATCTTGTGTTATCTTGAAATGAAACTTGAGAATGTAAATAATGGTGTGAATTGAGTATAGGAGAATTGTTAGTGAAACAAAAAGGAAACTTGAACTTGAAGTTATGGAGTTCTAAATAAATATAATGAGTAGAAAGGAAGAATGAATGAAAAATAGGAAAATTAAAAATGGAAATTAAATGAGAAACGTTTTGGGAATGGGTTAATAATTTTTAAATGATGTTGTTTCTTAATCTGTTTGTTTCACAAGGATCTATGGTCTTTTAAGGTTAAGGGATAATTTTTAATGGCTGAAAGTCTTTCTTAAAAGCGTTTAAATGATTTTTGAGAGAAAGGTACCTACCTATGATATTTTGAAAATTATAAAATGTCACCCTACTATATGGTATCACCCTGCATGCATAATCACTTCTATCTGTGTGTTAGTTATTGATTCAGAACTATGAGATTCCTACTGGGCATTAGTACTCACCCCTTGTTGTTTTATTTTTTACAGGAAGAAAATTTGGATTCTTTGATTGAGGAGTTCTGGAGTCCTTGAGTCCCTTGTATAACTTCATAACAGATGTAAAGGAATTGGATCTTGTATCTGTATTTATTTATCTGTAACTTCACAGTAGGAGATTGGCATGCATTGTTGTCATTATAATATTCTTTGAGAGAGAGAACATGTATTATTGTAGTTCTATTACTCAAGGGTAATAGACATGTTTGTATAAAAATAAAAAAATAAAAATGGACCTAAATTAAAGGCTTTGGTAATGTTTTCGTGTAATTAAAACTTGGGGCATGACAGCATTGTTTCAAAAAGGGAAAAATGCTTGTTTTGTAACGGCATTTCATATGCATTCACCATATGACATTGTTAAATATCAGACATGTCATTAAATTATCTCTACTAAGCTTTAGCTTACCCTACGTGGAAAACTATTTCAGGTGTTGATAGTATGCCTCTGCCAAGAGATAGCTTGGAATGACGTTGGAACTGAACACTCATTTTGTTGTTTTATTTTTTTAATAAGCCTAGGGCTTTTCTATATTTGGCTTGTTACCTACTTTTGTTGTAATCAAGTATAATTTTGGAAACATGTAGCTAATAAGGCATGAAATTAAAATAGTTTAGACATTGATGCTTATCGATCACATGCTATAGATTTAGGTTTTAAAATTAGTGAATGTATCAATGCATGAAATATGATTTTGTAATATTATGAGGATGTTATAAATATCGGATGTTTGAAATTTAATTAAGCTGTTGCATGTTGAATGAATAATGTATGTAATTGAGATGTGGAATGGTTAGTCCGAGTCTCTATATTTTTGGGGTGTGATAGAAAAAAATTGGTTCTACGTCTGAAGTTGTTCCACTTGTCAATTGTCAATCAAATTCTAAATTAACATATGCATCTAGAATTATGTGTTGATGATATTTTTGAAATTATAATTAATAGTATTTTTATTTGAAGGAAGACAACAAAAGAAACGACATCATTTTAAGAAAATTTAACACAAAAAACTGGTTTGTGTATTATTCATATTTTATTTAACATCTTATATAATATCATTGAATTTATCAAATAGATTCCTTACTTATATATCTTATCAATATAGTAATAACATATCATATATATCGGTAGCAATAAAATAATTTTTTTATTAAGCCTTACCAAAATGCAAAAATGTGAGCTATGAAAAAATTATAGGCCCAAAATGGTAAACAAAACCAAAAAGAGAGCAATGCTAAAAAAGACAAAATGACAAAATAGATATTTTAGTTAGGGTTGAAAATAAGTTGAGTTGAGCTGAGCAGTAAGTTGTTCAAACTTAGTTTGATAAATTAACGAGCTTACAAATATGTTCAAGCTTGGCTTGTTTATATGACAAGATGATCTCAAACAAGCTTTTAATGAGCCGAACATGAGTTGAGCTCGAGTAGCTTGATTTTTTTTATAGCGCATATGAGTTTATTGAGAAATTTTTTTCAAACTTGACTTGAAAATTTAACGAGTTTAAACTTATATTCAAGTTTAACTTGTTTACATAATAAGTAGTATCTTGAATGAGCTTTTAATGAGTAAAACACGAGTAGTCAATTCATTTAACATCTATACATAGCATGAATTAAAGCCATATAAAATTTAACAAAAAAATCTAAACAAGTAGAATGCAAGAAAACATGATGTGATCAAATAAAAAGGTAAGAAAGGGAAGAAGAAAAACAAAAAAGTCACATTACAATAGGTAAGTGAAGCGTATCTTATACTAACTAGCAATATTAATAGATGTGTCTTATACTATAAGCGTGTCTTAATATCTAAACCCAACTGTCGTTCTGAACATCTAAACCGAACATAAAAATCATTACACTGTAACGAATAATAATTTTAAAAGTTTAGGTACCCTATAATTAGCATAATGAGTCGCTTTCATTTATATGTCTTGTACACATGGCATGTAAGAAGTGTAGATTAAATGAAGGGAATGCCTTCTTTCTTTCTTTCTTCTACATATCATATACCATTGTAGCAATTGCATTGCAATACTGGTAGTGAAAGTGATCCACAAAGTTGGCATCATTTTGAATACCCATCCTAATTTTTCACATAATTAGAATTTTCCTCTTCCACGTGTAATATGATTTTTCTACTTTCAAAAGAACCTTAGTCATCCAACAAATACAACAATTTAAATATTTGAGTCAAAGACTAATGAACAATTACAACAATATAATCCAATCAAAGAAAAAAAAAAACAATTAAAACATATAATGTGAAACCATCATTCTAAAGAACAACTTCCAAATATTGCATATTACTTGCAAGTATTTAACCAAAAACGGTGGGAGAGTCAGTAACTAATTGTAAGAAAAAAAAACTCAAATATGTAAACTGTGTTCAGCATGAAAAATCCAAAATACAAAATATGAGCTACTGCTAATGGAAACATATCCTAAAATTGTGATCATCACCAATAATCATGACTCTCCAATTTCAAGGCTTCCCTATACAAAACACCTCTTCACCAAAGACCAAACCTAATGACAAAGAAACCAACATTATGCTCATAAGTAGTTGAACAATCTCAAAATAAATAAATAAATAAATAAAATAAAAAAAATTTAAAAAAAATAAAATCAATCAGTACCCATACAAATAAAAAATAAATACACTACTAGAAACTAAGCTTTGGAATTTGCATTTGTTTTAGACTAATGCAAGGGCATTATGCATTTTCTTTCAGGTAAGTCACTCAATTTCTCCTACAAAACAAAGTAATAATAATAATTTTAAATAAATAAAAATAAAAACCAATAGTGTATTTGTACACATTTACAACATTAGTAAATAAAACATTAGTAACACCTACTTAAACTCTTTACACATGGGATGAAATTTTCTAGTATTAGCTTTTCAAAGATGCAAGGTATAGCTTCTATGAAAATAGATAGAAGATTTTCTATTGCTACTCGATTTGCATCCTTTCCATCTTTAACTTATTATCAAAATTTAACATGGTACATAAATAATGAAAAATAAAATATAATAAAAACAAAAAATTAAAATACTATGGCATTACCCAATCACAGTAGTGGTGTAAGGCATTTTTACGGATCCAGGAAATGCCTCTTGAATCTCTATAATTCTGACCTTTCATACTATACGAATAAAGTTGTTTAAGAGCACATTGTCACATCCAGTCAAGATTTGCCTAAACAGAGTCTATCTTAGAGGAAGTTTACAAGAATGGAGACTAATTGAAGAATCAAGAACTTCCTAGAAAACGCAAGAAGATATAAGAATATTGTATATAATTCTAGATGTGTATAGAACATTCTAAAATAGTTTCTAGAGGGTTCTTTGAAGGTTGTAGAGAGCTCCATGAAGCTTCTATACATCTCATTTAATAATGTATTCTAGATTGTTCATAGAAGGCCAAGGATGCCTATAAAAGGAGTGCAGGCTCATTTGCCTCACATCCAACTTGAGTGTAAAGTTCTCTAGAGCAATACAAGTATTCTCTCAAACTCACTTGTGTTCTCCTTTCTGTGTGCTAGCTCTTTCTCTTGCTCACTAAAGGGTTAAAGGCTGACTTAGCATCACTTGCTTAGCTTGTGAGCATCTAAGCAAAATAACTAAGGCCATGACAACACTATGGCAAAAATTTTTCCTTCACGTCCCAACCTTGCATTTTATGCATTTACTTTCCCCAACTGTGACCTTTTTCTTTTTTCCTCTACTTGCTGATGTGCTTCTTATGCTCCTTGTGGATTGTTTTTTTGAACTGTCATCTCTGTCATCACGCATGATAACCTCTTGAAATGTTTTGAATTCTTTCTTCGAGAACTTCTATACAATGTTAAGAAAGGTAACTTTGTCCTCCCAATTAAAAACCAATAGAGCCCAATACAAAAAAGTAGCAAAGTTTTCGTAAAAAATCATAGCTATGTTAATTAAAAAAATCATAAATTATCAAACAAATGAAAATGACATATGATCATATGTACTATTCTTACCTCATTTCTTTGAAACTATTGCTATAACCCTTAAATTGATGGCATATTTTATAAAAGGATTGTAGCATTGGAAGGTTCTTGGAAAAAATTTCATTGGCTGAAATGTGGACACAATGCTTCTTATGCTTCTTAACTACTAGTTTCACAAGTGTGTTTAGGCCATCAAAATCCTTAACAAATCCTCTCTGGAAATATGAAACAAGCAAGTATTATTAGTCTTTTTATAAAATAAAAATATTGTTTGGTGATTAAAAACAGTGGAAATAGGAGGGTGTAGAGGCAAGTATGGTGGTAGACTTGGTGGTGCAGGGCAAGATTGAGAGAGAAAATGATCGGTCATTTTTCAATAAAAAATAAAGAACTAAACTAAACACTAATTCCGTAGAATAGTGGATTGATTGTCTAGGTATCGTACCATGAGGATTGTGAAATGAGTTGTATTAATTCGATTGGTAATTTCTAATTTAATTTGAAGAAGAGAGGATGATTAATTTTTACTAATGAGAATTTAAATCAAAACTAAATTAATTGCAAATAAACTTTGTTGTTCGAATTTAAAGAGAGACTTAGGATCTCGAATCCACTGATAATCGCGTATCACATAATTTAAATACCTAATTCTAGTAAATCAATGACTCAGATAATAATGATGTATCTGAGTTACAAGCTTTGATAACGTCACCAAGAGGATGAGTATATTCAAAATGTAGGCACGAATAATCTCTCGTCTACACTAAACGAGGGTTGTGGCACGACTCGTCTTCCCTAAGCTTGACTCATCTCACGGTTTGTATATACAAGAAAGTAAAACAGTTGCATGATCATGAATTCTCAATCACAAAAATTGAATACATAAATTGAATGAAAAGTTTGTTTGAATAAAAGATCTAAAACGATCATACAATAATTATCCAAATCCAAAGAAAAACTAGCATTAAACTACAAAATCACATAATACTTTATTAGAGTTTCATCTTGATACTAAGAAGAAAGCATAGTCGCTCATGGAGAGGTTGAATGCTTTGAAAGTTGAAGAGCACGCAATGGATTGATGATTGTTCTCCTTCTCTAGCTTCTAGCCGTCTTCTCTACGATTTCAATCCCAAAACAAGTCCCTAAAACCTTGCAGGAAAGCCAATGATATACAATCAGACCAAAGGAAATAAGAAGATTTATCATATTTTACTAGATAAGGTTAGGTAATCCACACAAAATGAGGCAAATCCGCTTATGCGTTTAAATATTTCGCTCAAGCGGATCAAGTCAGGGAAAAAACAAGCTCAAGAAAATCCGCTCGTGTGGTTTTTGAATTTCACTCTAGCGGATTGAGTCAATTAGGATTTTTTTCTCTTTTTGCAATCGTTTTTTTTGTCTCCGGATGGATATTAGCCTGAAGAAGAAGAAAAACACATTATTGTATCAAATATTATAGCTAGAAGTCTAAAAATATAAGTTAGGAAGCCTTAAAGTGTAACATTTTAACTTAGATCACACCTCCAATTTACGCTTTACTAGTCCTCGAGTAAAGCAAAGCAAAGCAAAATCTATCTACGCCACCTTTGTAGAGATCACGATTGCATTTAGCATATGCTACAAGCCTTTTAAACCATAGGGTTATCCAAATGAATGAGTGAAGTCTCATGAGGGTTTCCAGATATGGTACCCATAAACATTCTACTTGATTAAAGAAATTGAAACTTAGCACAGGTTCATACACAAATATTTAGCACCACCCCCTTTTCATCAAAACCAGCCCCTCTTACTTATGAGAAATTGCAAGCAAGCAAGTCAGATGGATCTTCAAACTATTCATGAGCCCATAAATATGCAAACAAATAGCATTGAATCACAATCAGATGGAATGTATCACATGTTGTTTTCGTGTAAAGTGAGATTTGGTGTAGAGTGAAAGGAAACATCTCCGACTCATGTACTTGCTCCCAACCTGAACCTTCAAAATCAACATGGATTCCAATTTTTCAAAAATGAATGGATAAGCATTCTAATTAACCTATGTAACAAGCGTTAGGCCAATGACTCCCAACCGGAATGACTTTAGGGCAGTAGGTGTAGAGACACCCTAACGGGCTTAGTAACTCGAGTTAAAAAGGCTACAGGCCAAGCATGCGCAATGCTCCAATCCTTTAAGCTTTCTAATTAACCCATGTAGTAAGCGCTAGACCAATGAAACCCAATCCAGATGGATTTGGGGAATTAGGTGTAAAGACACCTGTGGGATGCCTTTGGGATTACCAAGTGTGCCCAACAGTTTAGACTCCCGATCTCTTGACCTAGTCCCAAAAGTGCAATATAAAACATAAATGAGAGTCCAAATCCAGCAACTTGAACAAAAAATCCATTTTCTTGCAAAACCTTTGCTAGAAAATAGACTACATCACTAAATCTCAGAGTTGCCACCTAATCTTTTAGGAAAATTAGGGGTCCGTCACAACCAAAGTGTCATGGTTTCGGAACTTAGCTAACTTCGCTAACATTACTATGAAAGGGAAAGATCATGAAATAAGCACCCCACTCACCTAATCAAAAGATTGGCCTTTACTAAGTCATGATATGGTTTTTATAATCAATATATGCTTATGTTCAATTATTAATAAGGCTAACATTACTATATGATGCAATCAAGTATAGATCGTGTCATTAGTTTTGGGTTATGCTTTGATTTTGTACATTTTGAAAAGCCCTCTTTTTTTGTACAAACTCAGAAGCATAAGAATTGACTGCACTCCACTACAAACAACATGACCTTCATCCACTGGCAATCGAATAGATATTTTATTTAAGCATCTAGCCACATGGTATAACAATAGATATGATAAATAACATACGCACACAACATGTTAAAGCATAAATGCTCACCTAGTACTTTGAGAAAAAAGTCTAAAGGAACCATATTAGAATGTAGGCATGATATTATATACAAATGACTAGTGTGAGACACCTACAATATGCAACTAAGGATTTAGTTACTACCATATGGCTTGTGCATCATTTCAAGACATGAGATAGAACCACCTTTGAATTGATAAAATCCACAAATACAAATGAACTAAAACCATATGCATGAAAATAGATGCACAACATAGGTATGACAAATAAAACGTGATGTTGTATAACATACACGTAAAGCACGTAAATAAAAGGGATAGAAAGACGTGGGGTTGAAAAAAATATTACAACAACTCAAATGTGAAAAGGTGGAAAGAAATTATTACAACACTTGCATGAATAAATAATAATAAAAAAGGAAGAAAAAGACGTGAGATTTGATAAATTATTACAACAATGAATAGATTTAGCCAAATTACTGCTAAATCTAACAAATCATTAAATAAAAGAACTTGATTAATAGCTCCAGAACCACCAGGGAGAGCACTCTCCAGAAACTGTCTACTTTGTTCTTAGGAGGATCATCTGGTCAGCCATAAAAATGGTTCGGTTGACTACATAGGTGATTGGCCGAACACTTCCTACAGGCAAAAAATCAAGTGTAGACACCCAATTTTTGACCACCCTTGAGACTTGGGTGCCACTGATTGCTTACTTGGTGATGAAAGTTTTGCAATGCAAAGGTTCGATTTCTTCGGCAAGGATAGCATCAACTCCCAACCTCACACCCCATTTTGGACCAAGACTTTTGACCAAAATGATTTTTAGACCTTAAAACCCTCTCTTTCAAAATATTTTTAAAAAAGTTCCTACGATGTTCGGAGGCTCGCATTTCATTAAATGTTGCGCTTTTCGGTAAATCGAGCAAGGATAAAGTGGAAATAAATGAAAGAGAGGTGAACTCTTTAAAAAAAATATTTCAAAACATCTTGCTTAGAGGTTTGGAGTTGAAGAAAATTGGAGAGGAGGGAAGAAACCAAGTTGGGAAAGAAGATGGGCATGAACCGTTAAGAGAGAGTCGAGCAGCCCTTGCTAAATCAAGCCTATCCTTCTGTATACTTGGATTTCATCTATGAGGCCACCACCATTAGAAAGTGGACTTCCGGGGCTTCATTTTACATTTAAGAATCTCCTAAAGCCGAGTCCGGATGACGGAGCTATGGCAGGTTGAAGTTGGGCATCAATCCAGTTACGACCGAAACTGAGCAGGCTTCACTAAAAAAGGCATATCTTTTTGCACACTTGGAATTTTGATGAGAGGCTGCCACCAATGGAAATAAGACTTCTAGGAATTCAATTTAGACTCAAGAATGACCTGCAAAGGAGTCCAGATGAAAGAGATATGCCCATTTGAAGTTGGACCTAGAGAGCAGATTTTTCTGCCGGCCACTGGTGAAGTGTGTTGGCCATGGATGATGCATTGCCAGCCATTGATGATTTTTGCCAGCCACAAATGAACCTTTCCGGCCATCAATGATCCTTTGCTGGCCTTTGGTGTCAAAAATCATTTTTTTTGCAGATATTTACCTCCAGCTATTTCCCCACTGCTCCAGCTGTCTCCGGTTTGATATTTTCGACCTAGGCTCTTGTATTTCTATTTATAGAAGGCCTTCTCTATTGTTTTGATGGTTGGAAAGAATTTTGGGAGCCTCTCTCTCTACAATCCTCTCTCTCTCTACAATTCCCTCTCTCCAGATTTCTCTCTCTCTTGAGCTTTTGTGCTTAGAAGCTTGCATACTTCAAACTTTACCTATCAACCCTTAATCAAAGTGGTTCATCTTTGGGCTGAGATTCCTTTGGACCTTCTTTGAGCTTTAGAAGGTGATTTTAGCTTGATTTGGTGCCTCATTTGTGCCTAAAGTGTGCTTGGCTTCAAGAGGTATAACCTTTACCCTTTAGGCTTGTTTTTTATACTTGTTTTTGCCATCTTTTCGTATTGTTTTTGGGGTGGTTTTGAACTGAAAAAACCTCTATTTTTTTTTGCATTAAAAGTGTTGGTTTAAGGCCATTTCAAGTCAAGGGGTGGTTCACCATTCTCACTCTTTTGTTGTTAAAACTTTTGGGCATCATTCATCACATTCAAATCAAACTTTGTGGGCCTTTTGACCACTAAAATTTAGAGGTTTTTCAGTGATGAAAACCTCATTTTGAAGTCCGAAATTGGAGGGGTTAGCCTCCCCTCCTTGTGTCTTGTTTGCATGCCTAGTTAGCTTCATATGTTAGCATGTTTTTGTAGCTTAACTTAGCTTATTTCCAACATGTTTTTGCCTCTGATTTAGGCTACTTTAGCTCTGTTTTGGGCTGTTTGTGTTGTATGAGTAGTCTTTTCCATGGTTATAGTGTAACCCCATGTATTAGCTTATTGTTTTAGCTACTCTTGTCTTCATTCCAGCATGTTTTCCAACTGACTTTGGGCTATAAAAACTCTATGTTTTTGGGCTGAAGCTTGGGTCCTAAGGCCATTAAAGGTTGAGGGGTTGATAACCCGTCTTTGTACCTTGTTTTGGAGGCCTTTGCCCTTGTGTTTCCCAACCGTTTGCTATCTTTTTCGAAGCTTTTAAAAACTGTTTTTCAGAGCTATTTCAGTGGATAAAAACATGTTTTGAAGTCCAAAAATGGAGGAGGTAGCCTCCCCTCCTTGTGTCTTGCTTACTAGTCTAGCATGCGTCATGTTTTAGCCTATTATTCTAGCTTGTGTTAGCTTAATTTCAGAATGTTTTAAGCTATATTTTGGGCTGGTTGTTGCTTTTGAGCTTTCTATTGCACAGCTGTAGTGTAAATTCCTTCACTAGCTCATTGTTTTAGGCCTTTAAACATGAGTTGCTTGAGTTGGTTGCATGTTGTAGTGTCATTTTGCGTGTAATTTCAGCATATATAGCTCTATCACGTTCTCATTTGTTTCACTCTTTCAATTGCTTTTGAGAGTTGTTTTAATTTTGGGATTCTTTAAGCTTGAGATCGAGGTTCGTGCTTAGTGGTTTCAATCCTCTTTTGAGTGTTTCTACTAATCAAAGGCATGACCTCTCTCTTGCCTTACATCATCCCTTGGTTGACACTTCTTTCTCTTTAGAGGACTCTCACCAATGGACTAATACAATTAAAGAATGAGTTGGTAACTTAAAATGAGTAAACAAAACATGCAAGTAAAAGGGACAAGATAAGCATTGTTTATGTTGCATTGTATGTGTTCAATTAGACGTTATATTGAACACAAGGAAGATTAGAGCATTTTATACTCAAAGTGATGAAATGAGCTAATCTCTTTGGTCTCCATTGCCCTTGATCACACATGATAAGGTGATGGTCTTGAGTCTTGTTTTTTGCATACAATGAAATTGTACTCCATGGTTCCTTAGCCATCATGCATTGAAAATGCTTGGTCGGTGGTTTTGGATCCAAGTGTGCCACTCCTTTGATGTTTTGAGATGATAAGGAGGGGCACAGCACAAATAAACCTCTGGAAAAACATTCCTTTTGCTCTGTTTGTGCTCTGTTGCAGTGTGGTGGCTTTGAGCATTAGTGGCCGGCAGTGCCCTGTCCATGGCCAGCAAGGCTTCATTTTTGCCCGGCAGCACATACTTTTGGCCGATAGAGGGCCGGCGGCAACCATCCATGGCCGGCAGGTCACTGATGTAACCCTCAGCAAAGATTTGGTAAAGTGGAGCAGAAAGATTCTGGAGTATGCTCAACCTTGCAAATAGAGCCTCTCGGGAGTAAAACGAAGGACTTTTCGGGGCAAAAACCGAGTGCATGCATCTCCCACTTCCCGAGGCGGAGCAGTAGCAGCATAGTTTGTTGCCTTGCATGTTTAGCTAGTGTGCATGTTTTTTAATTAATTAGTTGTTAATTAGTTAAAGTGTTGTAATAATTAGTAATTAGTTTGCTAGTTATTCATTTGATTTGTAATAGTTAGCCTAATTAGCATAATTAGATTAGTTAGCTTAGCTTAGCTTAGATTAGCTTAGCTCTTATTCATTCGTACCCTCCTTCGTGAGGGCGCAATGTTGTAATAAGTGTGCGTGCATGTGTGCATGTCTTCCAACCCTGCGTCTTTCTCCCTTTTATTTACTCGCTTTTGATGGTTAGATTAGGGACATTTTCAATTAGCATACCTTATGCTCGCATGTTTGCATTCATTTATTTGTCTTGCATGCACCGAGGCTCAGCGCATCATTCAAATTGCATAGCAATTTCAATAGCTTCTTTGAACACGTGTTTAAAAAGCATGTTATCAAATGGTATCATATGCCATATTAGTAGCCAAGCCTATTAATTGCATCATTGCATGTGTTGCATTAGACACTTCACATAGTTAGGATCGTGTATCTTTCTAACTAGTTTTCATTTTGGCTTGGAGTACTCGGCGAGTTTTATGCTTTAGCATACTTCCATGAGTGTGATTGCCATATTGCCATGTTCAGCATGCTTGCTATGAGGCTATGTGCTTAAATGCTAAATTGTTTGAATGCCTGTGGATAAAGGCTTGTTGTTTGAATTGGAACGATTCAACGAGTGTGAGTTTTAAGCCCACTTTTTTGTGGCAAAATCATGTTTTAAGCCCACTATGTTTGGTGGCAAAATCGCATTTTTAAGCCCACTTGAGGGTGGCAAATTCAAACCATTTTCGCAAATAGATATGAGTTGAATTGTTCCAATTCTTGCAATTCTAATCTATACTTCCTTGTGTGCGTCACATATTAAAGCTAGTTTAATAATCGGAATAAGAACACATAAGGTTTATAAAAGAAAATATCATGATTAGTAGAGGCCGATCCTTTGATCGGGAGAGCAAGGGTGCTCATTTCATGAGCTTCCCCCCTCGTACCCAAGTTCCTGAGCCGAAGCAACTTTGGTGATGACGGACACGTGGCCTTTGGCACGAGTCAGGGTTTCCTAAATTTCCCTAAAATAAAATATTTAGGTGGCGACTCTATATCTGGCAAAGCAATCCAATTTTGGCATTATTTGATTTAAAATCGATTTTCCAAAAAGGTTTGCCGGATTTGGACTCTTTGGTGATTATCAGTTTCACATTGCACTTTGTGAGATTAGATTCAGAACTGCAGGAGTCCGAACTGTGAGGCCTTCTTTTCAAACCCTTTTCCGAAAGGCGGGGGCGCGAGAAAAAGGCGAGTCCATAGTTTCTGGCAACTCTATTGGGGATTTAGTGAACTTGACTCAAACTCATGATATGTTGTTTTATTTACACTTATGTGTTTCTTTGCATTTGTATTTGCATCGGTGCGCCTAAGTCACTGTGTTTGCCATCTATTATTCTTGAGCGGTTTGTCGGAGGCTTTCTTGGAAAAGCTCGCCAAAAGGTTGACCGGTTACAGGCTTTGCCACGATGGGAACACAACCCTTGGATCTGGACTACCGCTGTACCATTTGATCCTCCTTTCACTTCTCGGTGTTAGGAGCGAGAGGTATATTAGGTGGTCTTACTGAGGTATCCCCTTTGACCATCTGGCCTAGCTGCATATAGTAAAGCTATAATGACTATTCCAAACTTAGAACATGATGCTTACCCATATACAGGATTGCGTGAAACGACTTGTTTTGAATAGTGAACCCTAGCTCCTAACAAAACTAGGACAGGGAAACCCTAAACCTCTCATAGGGCTGTTTTGAATGCTTTTATGCAAAATGTGAAAATCATTGGGAATGTATGATGCAACCCTGAGCAAGCCTTAATCTTAAGGTGATTCCTTTCAAACTTGAGGGTCATATCAGAATCAGAAATTGGGTCAAAATCTAGGGGTTTGTATTTGATATGGTGGAAAAAACCAGAACCAGAACCAAGGTCCAATATTGTACCTTGTTTTGTTTTGACTGGCATGCCCGGTATCCTGATCTGATGAGAGGTATTTGTTTCTTAATGCTAGGTTTGTCTGAGCCAGAGAAAGGGCAGTACCCAATTCAGCAAAAGGCCAAGCCCAATCTAATTCAGAAAGCCTTAACCTATCACAATCCATCCAATCCCAGAAAAAACCACTCAGCAAAGGCCCAACCCATCTGATCCGTAAAAAGCCAACTCAGAAAAGATCTAGCCAATGTCAAAAGGCCCACTCTAAAAAAGCCCAATCCAGTCAAACCTATCTAGACTAATCTAGTTCAGATACGTTAAGTATAACCGGGGTTGAAATCTTTGTTAGTTAGCTCTCAACTTACACCCATCCATTTCCCCAATTGCTAACTCAGCAAACCCGTGATGACACAGAGTTTGGAAGAAGTTGTAGCCATGATAGCAGCATTAAACCAGGGAATTGCTAGGCAGGATGAGACCAATGCTGAAATGCAACACCCATCTGGGCATCTACTACACATCCAGTCCTGGGCCCCCAGTCGAACTTTGAACCACCTCTGCCAACTGAAGATTTGCGAGGTCCGGATCCCCGAGAAGGGTTGGCTCAAGCTCGAGTTCTCAAACCCCTAGTGCAGCCTAATAAGGGGTTTTATCCCCTTGATATTGATGATCTCGACCCGATTACATTAAAAATTGCTAACCTTGAGAAGCAATTCAAAAAAGCACAAGAACTTAACTCCATTCCCGACATTGAGGATGGATATATGGAGGCTGCCGTAAAGCTCCCAAATAGATTCAAAATGCCACAAATTGACCGTTTCGACGGGTCTGGAGAACCTATGGTACATATCTGGCTTTTCTTGGACGTCCTGAAACCGATGGGTCTGACTAAGCCACAAAAACTCTCTTTGTATGGAAGAACCCTGTCGAGCATAGCAGCCACTTGGTACGCCAAGTTGGAGGATAGAGTGAAGCAGAATTGGGAAGCGTTGGCTGAGACGTTTGTCAATCAGTACTCTTACAATACCCAACTTCAAATGAGCATTCAAGAGCTTGAAGTAGCCCACCAGAATCCTACAGAGTCTTTTGTGGAATTTGTTGCAAGGTGGAGAGCAAAGGCAGTACAGATGACGGATTACCCTTCTAAGAGGGATCAAGTGCAGATAGTGGTACAGAACCTTGAATCTAATATGTTGCAAAAGTTAATAGTTGTTCCACTGTTCACCTTCAAAACTTTGCATGAATTAGGGGTGCAGATTGAGACTGCATTTAACAGAGGGATTATTCCCAGAATGGGCGAACCAACAAGGAGGGTCTTTTCCAGGAATGCCAATGCTAGCAGTAGCACTACTCTTGAACCCCCTGAAATCAACACTGTTGTCACCACTCCTAAAACTACCGACCCATTCGCTAATATCAATCCACAAACAGCCGGCCCAACCTGAGCTCAAGGAAGAACTTTCACCCCCCTCTATATGAGCCTAACTAGCACACTAAAAATCCTGATGGAAAAAGGGTATATCAAAACCCTTGATCCTTAACCTCTTCCTGACCCACTCCCTGCTAGACATAACCCCCCGAAATACTGTGTCTACCATCAACAGTGCGGTCATGGCACCGATCGTTGCTACTACCTTCGTCATGAGGTTCAGAATCTCATCGACAGCCAGATAATAACTCCACCTCAAGACCCCAATGTTACCACCAACCCACTTTCCATCCATGACCAAATATCTCCCGTCCATCTTAACCTTATCCATATACTCTCATCTACCTTCAACCTCAGCATATACATCACCCGGCCCATTTACCCAAGCCTGAGGTGTTCATTCCAGAAAATACTGATTTGTGTATGATAGATGCACGCAATCCGATTTAGGTACACCAAGGGCGCAAAATGAGTGAACCCACTACTGCTGAGATGTTGGGAATGATTGAAGACCTTCAAGGAATAGTGGCAGATTTAACATTTGTGGTTCGATCCTGTCACCAAGCTCCTCAATCTTGGGGTGAGCTGCAGTTGAAAAGGGCCAATGCGAAACTATCCCAAGTTTGGGTGATGACAGATCAACAACAAGTGGGCCTCGCTTTGATATAGCCCCCAATCCCTTGGCGAAGCTGAAGCAAGTGGCAGGAATAAAGCCGGGGACAAGTATTGATCCTTATGCACAACTTCGGTGGGCTATCAAGGCGTTAAAGGTCAAAGGGTTGAACAGACAACAAGTTCTTACAGTTGTTGCAAAAACTGTGGAGTACACTTTTGTCGCTCAGGATTAGAGCATTTTGAATCAAAGGGCAAGCTGGAAAAAGGGATGTCGTACTAGAAACACCCTTCTCAGCTCCAATCCTACACTCAGAAGAGATCATCAAACCCAGTCAGCACTTGCCACACCTTTTGCCGGTACATCCAATACAACCCCACAAACCTCAAGCCATCAGGCCCAAGGCCAAAGGGTCTTCACCCCGCTTTACATGTCCATATCTAAAGCCATGGGCGTTTTGATCAAAAAGGGCCATCTCAAACCCCTAGAGCCTCGGCCTCTCCTGGATCCCCTTCCAGCCAAGCATAATGCTGTCAAGTACTGTGCCTTCCATCAACAAACCAGCCATGACACTGACGGTTGTTATCGTCTTCGCATGAAATTCAAGATTTGATTGACAAAAAGGTCATCACCCCACCTGAAAATCCCAAAGCTGTCACTGACCTTCTCCCTGACCGTAATAGATTGCCACGTCATAACATAAAACCCACCAATAGCTTGCCAATGGCCAATCATTACCCTAGCCAACATATCATACCCGCTAATGAGCCCAAACCATTGTGTTCATCCTAGAATCTTCTGATTCCAATATGAGAAAAAGGAACCACATCTTTGAAGAGATGGAAAATTCACTCGATTTTGATGAGTGGGAGATTTTATGAAGCAGTGCTACCAACACTGGTGGTTGGAATGATGAACCTTAATCTCAACTAGGATAAAAGTCTGAAATCAATCCTTTTGGGTGTGGATGTGTATTGCTAAATTGACGGCAGGTCTGGACCTTCTCGTGGGCTACTTGAAGTTGTTTTTGAAATTCTGCAGATGAACTTGGAGAATGAAAACCCATTTTTTTGTTTCAAGGGTATTGATTTTGTTTTGGGTTATGTCTTGCAAAATAGTTGTGTTATGAGTTTTATTTTCTGTCTTTTGCATTGTGGCATCAGTTGAGTCTTTGCTTTGTGTTGCTCCCGTGTATCCTCAGGTCTTCATCTTTGTAAGAAATGAGAGTTAAGTTTTTGATCATTTTATTATGCCTATAGTATGCATGTGCGACCTTTTGCAAATAGAAAGACCTTGAATTTGTTTTCTAAATGAAATTATGTTAATAAGCTCGAGTATTGAGAAGGATCCCCTAAAAGGTTTGAGTGAATTCTGACTTATCAGCGCAAAATCATTCATGCTTTCAAAATTTTAAGCTATCTCTTTTGCAAAACTTGCAAAGATAGGTTCAGAATTGTGTGCGGTGTCCTATACTGTCCTAGGGATTCTCTTCACCGTTAGGTAATCATGTTGGCAAGCACAAAGCGGTTTTCAGATCTACAAATGTAAGGTAGTGTTCAAACCTCACAAATCATAGAATTTCTCCTTTGGTGTTTTCATTATTTCAAAAGAAAGAAGAAAGAGAAAAGAAAAAGAAAAAGAAACAAAAGAAAGGAAAAAAGACAAAAGGAAAAAATAGAAAGAAGCCAATCATCAAGCCAGGGGCATCCATTGGAATGAAATCCAAGCAATAGTGAGGGAAGGGAACTTTTGTTTGAATTCAGGGAAGCCGATGCAAGAGGGTGTCACATTGCGAGAAGAACTAACTCCGAAAATGGGGTGAAAGGAAAAGAAAAAGACATACATAAGAGAATGTAGACCCAAGCTCAAATCAAGGCGAAGTCAAGTTCTAGTGTTAGGGCAAGGATGACCATTCACCACATTCACCTCAAATGTTGTAACATTATTGTTGAGAGGCTCGCTAGGCCGAAAACCCCGAAAGGACGACCAAGGCAAAAGTTTAGAGCATGAAAAATGAGAAATCAAATAAATAGAGCTCGCAAGGTTAAAAACCCCGAAGGGGTGACTTTGGCAAAAGTTAGAGCGTAAAGGAGAGTGTCAATACCCGAGTGAACCTCAACCATGAACTACGTTGACCTGATTCCATCTTTGGGATACGTAGACAACTTCATCCTAAAGTTCGGTCTTAATCGTATTCATCCCATCCATCTCAACTTAATCATTTTTCCTGATTAACGTCATCGGTTCGTGTCAATCCATGAGCTAACACCAACTACTGTGCATATCACACTTGCGTTGGGTAAGAAGGAACTAGCTTCAATCAACAAGTGGAGCAATTTCAATACTTGAAATTATCAATGGAATCTCTATCTTGAGCAAAACAGGAATTAAAATCGAATTTTAAAGGGAGCATAAGTAAAACTAGGGGCACTGTGAATGATCAGTTACCTTGAATCTTTTTTTGCTTTTGGGTCAGTTGTGAGTTCTGTTGTGTCGTGCCTAGTGTTTGTATTAGTCTACTCTCTGTATCGAGTCACCATAATATGTCTGTTGTGTTGTCCAAAAGCGCTCTTCATCGAGTCACCCTAGCAACTCTGTCGTTCAAAAGATTCAATTGAGTGGCATGGTCAAAATTCCATACACGAATGTTCGCTCCAAATTCAAAAACAAGTCCATATGTGGAATTCATAAACGATCTAAGAGTGCCCATATAAGGGGCAGCGTGTTCATGATCATTGCAAAGAGAAGATGAGGAATCTATCATTGCTTTTGGAGGGAACTGGAGTTAATTCTCAAAACATGCTGGAGCAGAGGAGAAGAATGAGTTTGATGGGTTGGCAATGGATCTGATGATTCCCATTAGTTATGCCTACATAAAACAGGTGGCTAGTGATTGGACATTAGGGGCAATTTTCAGTGCATCTGATAGGGGCCATCAATTGAACAAAGGGCATGAACCCAATCGGTGGCCAATGACTGGACAATAGGGGCAAATTTCAGTGTATCTGATCGGATCATCATTTGAACAAGGGGCATGAACCCAACCTATCTCTCATTCTACCAAAGCTTTTTGTTGGGCACTTTTTCCCTGGATTAGGGTAGCCTACCCCCATGATGATTCTAATATGATTCAACTTTCGAAAACTGTCTCTGACCATTTCGAAGCTCTCTTAGGGATTATAATCCTACCAGTGTTTATATATATATGAGTTACTTTGAACTGCATAATTGGTTGCTCTTGATCTTGACTTTGTTTTCTACTTAATAGAGTTTTGTTGAGTCGCCTCCCTTTGTATTACATTTCAATAAGTTGTGGCAGAGTGCCCCTAACACACATCTCATAAGGTACACGATGCAATAACTCTATGTACTGCTCATTTCCCTCTACATGAATATGCTTTTGATTCATGCATAGAACATGCAACACGCTGTCAATCTCGCATAGAATATGCTTGTATCTTTTGCATAGAATATGCTGTTGATTCATGCATAGAACATGCAACATGCTTTCAATCTCGCATAGAATATGCTTGTATCTTTTGCATAGAACATTCATTGCACTTTTTTCTACACCTTACTTGCACTTGTTTGTGCATTTTATCGCACTTTTTTGTGCATCTTACTCGCACTTTCTTGTGCATTTGAATTTACACTCGCGCTTTCTTGCGCATCGCATTTTTCTTGTGCATTTTATCTCACCCGCACTATCTCGTGCACTTACACTTTGTATCTCACTCACGCTGTCTCGTGCACTTCCACTTTGTATCACATTCGCACTCTCTTGTGCATCGCACTTTCTTGTGCATTTGAATTTAGACTCGTGCTTTCTTGCGCAGTCGCACTTTCTTGTGCATTTGAATTTACACTCGTGCTTTCTTGCACGTCGCACTTTCTTGCACATCGCGCTTTCTTGTGCATTTGAGTTTACACTCACACTTTCTTGCGCATCGCACTTTCTTGTGTAATTTACACTTGCGGTTTCTTGCGCATCGCACTGTCTTGTGCACTCACTTGGTCTAGGAGACCTTAAATCCTCTAAAGGTGCAATTCCTTTGGTGTTTGTCGTGCCCGAATGACTTTCGGCGGTCTGGTATAGCCACCTGACTATGTTTGCGGTAAGTTCCTAGGAGATTAACTGAGACGGTGAAAACTAGAGTTCGAATGGCTGGTGCTAGAACGCAAAGGTTCAGAATTTCCGAGACTAAAGTCTGGTTTAAATACCCAGGGGTGTATCCTCAACTTGAAATCTATATGGTAGCCCCATAGGTTGAGGTAGTATGCATATGCCTCAATTCTGGATACTGAACCAACCTAGTCTGTGACCCTGTTGGAGAATAGGGAAAGCCGTGACCATAGCCAGGGAGAAAAAGTAGTACCTGTGGTTCAGCCAACCCAAAATGCAAAAGACCCACATTAGCATAAGGTGAGTCATCACCAATTGCCCCTGTAAAGTACTTTCGCTTCCCAGCTACATCGCATTTATTACCTATTGCATCACATCTATCACTTTTATTGCATATAGAATTTATCGCATGCATCTATTGCATCATACCATTTTATTGTTTGCATCCTTCCTGTGTTAAGCTTGGTTTGGCATGTGCTCATACTTTTCATGTTGAAGCATAGCTCTGTATGTGTACATGCCTATTCCACTAAGAGAATTGTGGTTTGAGGGTTTCGGCACCTTTTCTGTGTTAGATGTGATTTGTTTTTGTGTCCATGCCTTTTCTAGGCAAGACGTGGTTCAGCCTTCGCCTTATTCACGGCATCCATTGCATTTATTGCATCATGCTTTGTTTTGTTGCATTCAGCATTTAGAATCGCGATCTTTCCATAGCAGATCATTCCTCACTTATATCATCCCACCCAATTACTTGTATTCTTTCTGCGAAACACATAGTTCTGTATGTGCACATGCCTATTCCACTAAGAGAATTGTGGTTTGAGGGTTTCGACACCTTTTATGTGTTAAACGTAGTTTGATTTTGCATCTCCATCTCTTTATGGTATTTGTGTGGTTTTGCACTGCTTGTGGTTTGATGATTCAATTACATTGCATATCATTTGCATGGTTTCGTTGCACTGTATATCATTGCATTGTTTTGTTATATTGTGTATCATTTTGCATTCTGCCCCTGAACTACACTGGTTTGATTCCTTGCAAAGGGATACATAGGCAACCTTTGGGTTCAACCAACTGCATATGCATTTTGTTTGTTTGCCCAAGTCTTACGGCCATGTCAAAACGGGTCGTCCTCTGGGCTTTGGCATTCACCCACGTTATTTCATAACTCTGAGCTCTGTCAAAAAGGGGCAACTATAGACACCCAATTTTTGACCGCCCCTTGAGACTTGGACGCCACTGATTGCTTACTTGGTGATGAAAGTTTTGTAGTGCAAAGGTTCGATTTCTTCGGCAAGGAGAGCGTCAAATCCCAACCTCACACCCCATTTTGGACCAAGACTTTTGACCAAAATGATTTTTAGACCTTAAAACCCTCTCTTTTAAAATATTTTTGAAAAAGTTCCTACGATGTTCTGAGGTTCGCATTTCGTTAAATGTTGCGCTTTTCGGTAAACCAAGCAAGGACAAAGTGGATATAAATGAAAGAGAGGTGAAATCTTTAAAAAAAAATATTTCAAAACATCTTTCTTAGAGGTTTGGAGTTGAAGAAAATTGGAGAGGAGGGAAGAAACCAAATTGGGGAAGAAGATGGGCATGAACCGTTAAAAGAGAGTCAAAGCAACCCTTGCTAAATCAGGAATATCCTTTTGTACACTTGGATTTTAGCTATTAGGCCACCACCATTGGAAAGTGTACTTCTGGGGCTTCATTTTACATTCAAGAATCTCCTAAAGCCGAGTTCGGATGAGGGAGCTATGGCTGGTTGAAGTTGGGCATCAATCTGGTTAGGACCGAAACTGAGCAGTCTTCACTAAAAGAGGCATATCTTTTTGCACACTGGAAATTTTTGATGAGAGGCTACCACCATTGGAAAGAAGACTTCCGGGGATTCAATTTAGACTCAAGAATGACCTGCAAGGGAGTCCAAATGAAGGAGATATGCCCATTTGAAATTGGACCTGGAGAGTAGATTTTTTCTACCTGCCATTGGTGAAGTGTGCCGGCCATGGATGATGCATTGCCAGCCATTGATGATTTTTTTCCGGCCACAAATGAACATTTCCGGCCATCAATGATCCCTTGCCGGGCATTGGTGTCAAAAATCATTTTTTTTTGCTGATATTTACCTCTAGCTGTTTCCCCCACTACTCCAGCTGTCTCTAGTTTGATATTTTCGACCTAGGCTCTTGTATTTCTATATATAGAAGGCCTTCTCTATTTTTTTGAAGATTGGAAAGAATTTTGGGAGCCTCTCTCTCTCTACAATCCCTCTCTCTCTCGTACAATTCCCTCTCTTTAGATTTCTCTCTCTCTCTCTCTCTCTCTCTTGAGCTTTTATGCTTAGAAGCTTGCATACTGGAAACTTTAACCTATCAACCCTTAACCAAAGTGGTTCATCTTTGGGCTGAGATTCCTTTGGACCTTCTTTGAGCTTTAGAAGGTGATTTTAGCCTGATTTGGTGCCTCATTTGTGCCTAAAGTGTGCTTGTCTTGAAGAGGTATATCCTTTACCCTTTAGGCTTGTTTTTTTATACTTGTTTTTGCCATCTTTTTGTATTGTTTTTGGGGGTGGTTTTGAACTGAAAAAACCTCTATTTTTTTTGCATTAAAAGTGTTGGTTTAAGGCCATTTCAAGTCAAGGGGTGGTTCACCGTTCTCACTCCTTTGTTGTTAAAACTTTTGGGCATCATTCATCACATTCAAATCAAAATTTGTGGGCCTTTTGACCACTAAAATTTAGAGGTTTTTCAGTGATGAAAACCTCATTTTGAAGTCCAAAATTGGAGGGGTTAGCGCCTCCCCTCTCTTGTGTCTTGTTTGCATGCCTTGTTAGCTTCATATGTTAGCATGTTTTTGTAGCTTAACTTAGCTTATTTCCAACATGTTTTTGCCTTTGATTTGGGCTGCTTTAGCTCTGTTTTGGGCTGTTTGTGTTGTATGAGTAGTCTTTTCCATGGTTGTAGTGTAACCCCATGTATTAGCTTATTGTTTTAGCTACTCTTGTCTTCATTCCAGCATGTTTTCAATTGACTTTGGGCTATAAAAACTCTGTGTTTTTTGGGCTGAAGCTTGGGTCCTAAGGCCATTAAAGGTTGAGGGGTTGATAACCCGTCTTTGTACCTTGTTTTGGAGGCCTTTGCCCTTGTGTTTCCCAACCGTTTGCTATCTTTTTCGAAGCTTTTAAAAACTGTTTTTCAGAGCTATTTCAGTGGATAAAAACATGTTTTGAAGTCCAAAAATGGAGGAGGTAGCCTCCCCTCCTTGTGTCTTGCTTACTAGTCTAGCATGCGTCATGTTTTAGGCCTATTATTCTAGCTTGTGTTAGCTTAATTTCAGAATGTTTTAAGCTATATTTTGGGTGGTTGTTGCTTTTGAGCTTTCTATTGCACAGCTGTAGTGTAAATTCCTTCACTAGCTCATTGTTTTAGGCCTTTAAACATGAGTTGCTTGAGTTGGTTGCATGTTGTAGTGTCATTTTGCGTGTAATTTCAGCATATATAGCTCTATCACGTTCTCATTTGTTTCACTCTTTCAATTGCTTTTGAGAGTTGTTTTAATTTTGGGATTCTTTAAGCTTGAGATCGAGGTTCGTGCTTAATGGTTTCAATCCTCTTTTGAGGGTTTCTACTAATCAAAGGCATGGCCTCTCTCTTGCCTTACATCATCCCTTAGTTGGCGCTTCTTTCTCTTTAGAGGACTCTCACCAATGGACTAATACAATTAAAGAATGAGTTGGTAACTTAAAATGAGTAAACAAAACATGCAAGTAAAAGAGGTAAGATAAGCATTTTTTATGTTGCATTGCATGTGTTCAATCGGACGTTATATTGAACACAAGGAAGATTGGAGCATTTCATACTCAAAGTGATGAAATGAGCCAATCTCTTTGGTCTCCATTGCCCTTGATCACACATGATAAGGTGATGGTCTTGAGTCTTGTTTTTGCATACAATGAAATTGTACTCCTTGGTTCCTTGGCCATCATGCTTTGAAAATGGTTGGTTAGTGGTTTTGTATCCAAGTATGCCACTCTTTTGAGGTTTTGAGATGATAAGAAGGGGCACAGTACAAATAAACCTTTGGAAAAACCTTCATTTTGCTCTGTTTATGCTCTGTTGCAGTGTGGTGACTTAGAGCATCAGTGGCCGGTAGTGCCCCATCCATGGCCAGCAAGGCTTCATTTTTGGCCGGTAGTGCATCCTTTTGGCCGGCAGAGGGCCGGCAGTAACCATCCATGGCCGGCAGGTCATTGATGTAACCCTCAGCAAAGATTTGGTAAGGTGGAGCAGAAAAATTCTAGAGTATGCTCAACCCTGCAAACAAAGCCTCTCGGGAGTAAAACGGACGACTTTTCAGGGCAAAAACCGAGTGCATGCATCTTCCACTTCCCGAGGCGGAGCAGTAGCAGCATAGTTTGTTGCCTTGCATGTTTAGTTAGTGTGCATGTGTTTTAATTAATTAGTTGCTAATTAGTTAAAGTGTTGTAATAATTAGTAATTAGTTTGCTAGTTATTCGTTTGATTTGTAATAATTAGTTTAATTAGCTTAATTAGATTAGTTAGCTTAGCTTAACTTAGATTAGCTTAGCTCTTATTCATTCGGACCCTCCTTTGTGAGGGCGCAATGTTGTAAAAAGTGTGCGTGCATATGTGCATGTCTTCCAACCCTGTGTCTTTCTCCTTTTTATTTACCCGCTTTTGATGGTTAGATTAGGGACATTTTCAATTAGCATACCTTATGCTCGCATGTTTGCATTCAGTCAGTTGTCTTGCATGCACCGAGGCTCGGTGCATGATTCAAACTGCATAGCAATTTCAATAGCTCACTGTAGGAAAATTAGCTTTTACCGTTTCAAAAACGTCGCTAAATTGTCAAAAATGTCGAAAAAACCTTTACTGGCGTTTTAAAATTACGTCGAGGATGCGGCCGTCGTTATAACTTAGCTACGTTTTATAAACGTCGTACAAGATCTTTTACGGTGTTTTTTTAAACGCCCGCAATAACCTATAGTGGTGTTTTTATTAAAACGTCGCTAAAAGCCTTTTTTTCAAAAAATAATAAAAATCCGAACCTACTCAGAATTTTTCCCAAATAAATTTACAATACAACAACAAAATCTAATCAAAATATGTATTCCTTCCTCCAAAAAAGAAAAAAGAGAGAGACGAACAAAAGCAAAATTCAAATTACACAATTCACAATAACTCGAACATTTGATCACCTTTAACATTCAAAATAAATTGGAAACAATTAAGCCATAAATATTTTTAAAAAAATACAAATTGACCAATGGAAATTTATGACATAACAAAAAATTAAAAATATTTACAAACATAAGCAGATCATGACACTACTACTTCATGACATTAAGTTCACTTTCTGCCATGACTAAGGTGGTACTCCAAATGCCTACACTTAAAACAAAATAAGACATCTATGAGAATTGGACAAGTTATTTGGATATAATAAAAACATCATTAGACATTATCAACAGCAACAATACACATTAACAAATTACTCAAAAGTAATTATAAGTAATTAACTGTAACAAACTAATGAGGGCAATGTTATGGAACAAACGTGATAATGTAACAGAAAGAGCACTAGCAGCCATCATGAAGAAACCAAAAATAAAAATAAAATAAAATTCAAAAAGCACTGAGATAATTAGGAGTATGTGTTTGGCCTCATCAAGTGTTTGGGTGGTGTGCAACACATGACAACATGGGCAACCTAAGTGTTTGGGTGTCTGTAGTGCATGGTATGTGTCAGCAAATCATATGATAAATCAAAAAATCATCTTGAATCTGCAAATTAGCTAAAAAGAATTTGCAAATTGGGGGAAACAAATTTGCAAATTGCCAACAATTTTTGCTCTCAATTTTTGCTAATTCGTGAATTATTGCATTAAAACAATAAGTCATCAGTACTACCCAGATCAACAGTTGTGAAGCATAAGTGGAGCCATCACAAGAATAAGGAATGGTCAAAAGGAAAGCTACATTCATATTTGATAAGGTGTCGTAAAAGATGACAGTACTTATAATATCTTCATCAGTCAGTGGAACTGCAAACATAATAGGTTCAAGAAAATAAAATATGTTACACTTTTATCTCTAGATTCATTCTGGTGGTGATTTAAGAATTTAAGATTAACAGGGAAAAATCTTCAGTGTAAAAACTGATACTTAGATATTAAAACTGGTGGATTTGCCATCATTTTAATTATCAGAATAAAGCACAGTTGTTTTCCTCACACTATCATTCTGCTATTCTTCCTTCAAGGAAAGGAAAAGGATAGGACCAACCTCTTCAGAGTCTCCATGGGAAGCAGCAATGTCCTGAAAACTGACTGGGGGTGCCACGGATATTCCAACCCTGTGAAAGGGGATCTCTCTACTCTCTCATATTTCTTTCTCAAAATAATGTTTGCCCTAAGAGAAAAGATTATGACATCACAAAAGACTAACCTATCAGGAGTAAGCATGAACCTGGGGTGGAGGGGGCATAATGTCATAGAATAGTATTGCTAAGGGATATATATGACCAGGAACACCAGTATGTTCTGTGAGTCTTCTCATATTGTCCACTGAAGTAGCATCAAAGGGTGCCTGAACAACTTTTATCAATATGAAAGGAACATTATTGCATTACAACAAAAAGGAAAAGTTGTATGCTTCAAAGCATATGAACACACAATCCTCTCAATATCAGGATCCATGAGAATATTTCTTCCTGAAGATGCAAATCTACCCATCTTCTTTTGTGTATATGTAAATACCAAAGAATCCATTTTTTTATTCCATTTTATCCATTGGCAAAATATGAAATAATCAACCAAAAGTTCAATGATAGGATAAAGTACACTAACCTCCCCCTTAAGTTTAGAGAAAACACAACACACGCCACAATTTTGGCCTCATCACTGAGAACACTTAAAAGAGTCAAAGAGATTAGAAATAAAAATCAGAATAATGTTCAACGAACTACAGAGAAGAACTAATATTTTGAAATCTTAGTGTTGGTGCATAATATATGCACTGTACATTTCACTATTAAAATTATTTTCTATATTCATCACTTTGATATGTATACACCCATGAATTGTGTAATGTGAATTGTGTATCTTCAATATATGTAAGTGACAGCTAGAATAAGTAATAGCATTGTGGAATTAAGTCATAAAGTAACCAACAAAATAATAAATGAAACAGTGTTATATAGTCAAAGATGAATAGTAAATATTAAATGCTATAATAGTGTTCAATTCAACAAGTGCTGATCCAAGTGAAAAAGAAAATGAATGTTGACTGATGTTATTTTGAAAATGAATTAGCGTAGTTTTGAAAGCTAGCTCGAAGTGAGAACCAGAAGATTACCACAAAATTTTCCAACCAGAGCAATGCAAATTAACTGCATACCAGCAATTTTCCTTATATAAAACTTTTCATTTGCAGCAAGAGGAACCTTACCTGCATGCATCAATAAGTGATGTTATTTACTAAGCAACAAGTAAAAGCTAACATTCAATGTTGAGCTTAGAGTTGACTGGAAAGGGGATGACACATGACAATACCAAAAATCAAAATCCAACCAAAAGAATCACAACATAAAGCTAGGAAAAGGTCCAAGAGGCCAAGAAACTCTAGAACATATCAGAAATACCGATTATAAATAATTTCTGTAGCAACATAAACAAAGCTTATATGGATAACAGTGCAAGTAATTGAGTCATCATATAAATTAGCCAAATTTGCCAGTACTAAACTTACAGCCATGGATTGGTAAACATCATAGGGTACAAGCTGAAAATGGACAAATCAATAAATGGTTTTGTTGGTGCCATTCATTTCCCAGAAGCTTCTTATCATACGAAATAATTGAGGATGTAGGCCTAAAATAATCCATTCAGCAACGGTCCAAATAATCCATCAATACATAGATAGAGACGAATAAATAATCATATCAAATTACACATTGTAAAAAAATTGACCACTATCCATGGTAGTTGGGAGCATCAGCCTAAGTATAGACCTATGGTTTGGCATTATTTTCACAAATTTAATGGGGTTGAGTTTAAGTTTTACATTAAAAGTAACCAGATTAAATTTTATTTATTTATTTTTTTTTGATTGGCAAAAGCAAAGGCTTTATTGATGATAAACACAAACAAAGTATGAAAATTACATCAATAAAGAGGAGCTTGGAGCTAAAAAGCTCCAACCTCCTAATTGGTGAGAAACCAGAACCTGAGGGAAACAAAAAGAAAGGAACTCAAAAACCCAACTACCGAAAATGGTGAACTCCAAACAGACCAACAACATGGCAGCCCACAATAGAGCACAAAATGTAGAAACTTCACAAACCCTGATGAGAACAAATTATTGTAATGGAGCAAAACCTGATTAGAAAACCCAATCAGCAAACAGAGCTGATTTGAACCAGAGGGAGCACAGCCAGTAGTAGCAAAACCACTGCTGATGCACAGGCAAGAGGAAGCAAAGTCAAGCCCAGTGCATTTACAAAGAACTTGGCTACTGTTGCACCTATATCTGATTAGAAAACTGAATACCTCAACAAACCCTGATGAAAACAATAAACAGAACAACCATTCAATCCATTTGCATTCCAGATGGTCATAGAAACAAAACAACCAAACAGCCTTCCATTCTAATGAAAACAAAAAAACCAGCCTTCCCATTTCTGATCAAAGCAATTAGTCAGCATAACTACAAACAGCAGAGTAGCCACAAAGCAGAAGCAACAGTGCAGAAACAAAAAACAAAAGACAAGTAGGTAGGAGATCATAACAACTAATCTGCAGCTTAACAAATCATAACCAACCATCAACCACACTCCTAAAGCAATTCAGAGCACTGGCAGGTAGGAGATAATCAATGGCAGCCCCTTATTTGCCTCCAATTCAGAACAATATCATTAACAGAGTAAGGGAAGTCCTTGAGGGATGCTTTAAGCCAAAAAGCTAATCTAACTTTGATGAGGTCCCACAGATCAGCTGAGTTAGGAGGGACATTAGAGAAAATACACTTGTTTCTATGTTTCCAAAGAGACCAGAGGACAACTAGGGGAGTGGCTCTCCAAAATTTCCTGAGAAAAAACTTAAAATTCACCCCCATCCACCAGGAGAACAGATCTGATACAGATAGAGGAATGCACCATTGAAGACCCCAATCCTGAAACATAGAGGACCAAATGGCCCATGAGAAGGAGCAATGAAGCAAAATGTGCTGGGCAGATTCTGGACCAGAATTGCAGAAAATGCAAGAGGTGGAAATGTTGTTGCCTAGGATGCCAAGGTTGTGCAAGAATTCAAAAGTTTTAACTCTATTTTTCCATGCCAACCAACCAAAAAATAGGACTTTGGAGGGGTAAGATGTGGTTCCAAACAAACTTGCTTAGAACTAGAGGAGGCCCAAGAAGAGATGAACTAAAGGAGTACAAGGAGGACATAGTGAACATACCAGAACCAGCTGCTGCAGCAACCCAAGCCAGACTATCAACACACTCAAGTCTTAGAGAAGGAGCAGGGGATAACAAATCGAATAGTCTAGCTTCATCCGCTAACTCCCAAGCATATAATGGTCTTCTATATAGGAGATTCCAACCATTGGAGCTAGATTTCATTGCACAAAAAAAGTGAAGGGAACCGGACTTGGCAGAAGAGAGGGTGAAAAGAGTAGGAAACTTGTTCTTGAGAGAGGTGGCACCACACCACTTATCATGCCAGAATTTGATCCTGCGGCCAACACCCACCTTAATTAGGCAATTATCCAAGAAGTAGTTAAATATGATTCTACTCTGAACCCCTATGAACATGATATCCTTCCAGACCCTGGAATGTTTATAGGAAGTTTTCACTGGAGGAAACCAGTAGTCAGCCTCTACCTTATATTTACTGCATAGAACTTGCCTTCAAAGAGCATTGGTTTGAGTACCAAATTTCCACCACCATTTGAGGAGTAGGCAAGAGTTAACATCCCTAATCCTCCTAATGGTTAGACCCCCTTGAGGAAAACTTTTTGTAACTTCTAGCCATTTGACCAAATGAATTTTCTTTTTTAATTCAGAACCACCCCACAAGAATATAGCCTATAATTTCTCAAAGTCAAGAGCCACACCTTCAGGCATCCTAAAAAGAGAGAGGTAGTACACAGGTAAGCTTGAAAGAACGGACTTGATCAGAGTTAATCTTCCAGCGAAGGACAATATTTTCCTCGCCTATCCTGAAAGTCTTGCTCTGACAGAATCCAGTACAGGCTTCCAAGTTGATTTCCTACCAGGTTTAGCACCTAGAGGCAGCCCCAAAAATTTCAAAGGTAAGTCAAGCACCTTGCAATTCAAGAGGTGAGCAAAAGAGTGTAGTGCCTCTTCCACCACGCCTACTCCACAAACAACACTTTTGTGATAGTTGATCTTAAGACCGGATAGGACTTCAAAGCACCTGAGAATTCTTTTGATTATAACCACCTAATCCAAATCTGCTTCACAAAAAAGGATAGAGTCATCAGCGAATTGGAGATGGGATATGAGGACCTTATTAGCTCCAACCAATATTCCTTTAAGAATGCGAAGATTAATTGCCCTGGTAAGAAGAATGTTGAGCCCTTCAGCCACAATATTGAATAGGAAAGGTGATAATGGATCACCTTGCCTAAGGCCTCTTTGCGGAGAGAACTCACTAGTTGGTGATCCATTCACTAAAATGGAGATCCGGGCTGTAGATACGCATGCTTTCATCCAAGAGATCCACTTAGATCCAAACCCAAAACTGGACATCAAGGAGAATAAGAATTCCCAGTTTACAGAATCAAAGGCTTTCTCAAAGTCCAACTTGATAATTAGCCCTTGCCGTTTGGACTTCTTCCAATCATCAACTAGTTCATTGGCAATGAACACCCCATCAATGACATTCCTACCACCAATAAAGCTGTTTGAGTCTCACCAATAATTAAGGGCATCACTGGCTTCATCCTATGCACAAGAACTTTTGCCAAAATTTTATAGAGAGAACCGACCAAGCTAATGGGTTTGTAATCAGTCAAGTTGACGGGATTGGCAAGTTTGGGAATGAGGGTAATGAAGGAGCTATTAATGCCATAGGTGAGCTTGCTATTTCTGTGGAAATCTCTAAAAAATTGCATGATCTCAAGCTTCATAAGTTTCCAAAATTTTTGGTAGCACAACAAGTTGAATCCATCCGGGCCCGGAGCTTTGTTACCACTACTCTCTTTGATGGCAGCCAAAACCTCTGCTTCCGTAAAATCAGATACTAGGTGAATAGATACAGGGCTGCCCTCAATTGTTTTGAAGTCCCCAACCAACACAAGCCTGCTCGCCTAACTTTCCATGAACTGATTACTGAAGTGACGGAGCACCTCTTGCTTGACTCTGCTAGGATCCTCATAGGGCACACCATTAACTGGAATGGAGTTAATCATATTTCTACTTTGTCTAGAGCTTGCAAAAACATGAAAATATCTAGTGTTTTTATCCCCCTGCAGTGACCATGTCAATCTGGATTTCTGATGCCATAACCATTCTACCCTCCTATAGAGATTCCACACTTCACCTCTAACCTCCCTTCTCCTGCCCTTTTCTGAAGTAAGTAGCTCTCTGGCCTCCGCAATGATATCCAGTGCATGTAATTCATCTTCTGCAGCCTTAAGCTTAGCTGAGACATTGCCAAACACTTCCGAATTCCATATCTTTAGATTCAGCTTTAAGTGCTTAAGTTTTTGAAGGATTCTGTAACCAGCCCAACCCATAAAATTAGAATTCTGCCAACAAGTAGTAAAGAAATTAGAGAAACTGGGGTGCAAGGTCCAAGAGTTGATAAACCGGAAAGGTTTGGGCCCCCAATCTCTGTCATCTTCCATCAACAATAAAGGGCAGTGATCAGATATGAGCCTAGGCAAACCCCATAGCTTCATGTTGAAGTGGATCAACCATTCAGGGCTAAGCAAGACCCTGTCAATTCTGCTCCATTTTTGGGCATCCTGAGTATTACACCAAGTATATTTGAGAGGGAGGTCATTCAGTTCACAGGCATCTATAAACTCATTAAGGTGTTTCATACCCCTGTCTCTCCGGGAACATCCAACTCTCTCTCTCATATGCCTTATCTCGTTGAAATCCCCTCCCAAGCACCAAGGGAAAGGAAAGTAAACTTTGAGGTTGAGAAGAGCATTCCAAAATGTGGATCTGCTGCTGACCTCATTGGGGGCATAAATGTTAAGCAGTACACAATGAAAAGAGTTATACAATGTACCTGAGAGTAAAATAAACCTCCTGTTATAGCAGCTACCAGATAATTGGAACACACCTGGATCCCAGATGCACAGGAGCCCACCTGCTGAGCCTTCAAGGTCCACAGACAAGAACTCCATATTCCTGTTACCCCATAGCCCTCTAGCCACAGAACCCGACACTACTACCTTCTTTGTTTCTTGAAAGAATGCCACATCAATGTGCCTATCTTTTAGGAGCTTTTTAATTCTACCCCTCTTCTCAGGTTTGCCAATACCTCTAACATTCCAGGATATAAGCTTCATAAAGAGACAAAAACACACTCTGAACATCCCTCAGCTACTACACTTACATCTTAGCCTTACCCTCCTTGATAATTCTTGCTTTGTCCTTGAGTTCCAGATCATTGATCTTGTGTAACACTTCATCTTCTTTCCCTTGGAAGTTTATTCCAAGCTTTTGCCCCAGCTGAATAGTAGCCGCAGCTTCTTTGAGGAGAAAGCTACGATGGCTTGAACAGCCCTCCGAGAGATCAGATTGTGCAAGGGCAGCAACAGTTGGTCTAAACATAACAGGTTTGGAGTTATTTTTGCTGATGGCCGAAAGACGTGCAAAACGGGAGAAGCCCTCCATCTGTGCCTTTTTTCTCCCTGGTTTTCTGGTGTTCTGTAGATGATTAAGGGAGAAAGGAGATGATTTAACTTGGCCTTGATCATGTATGCTCAAAACTTTTGGCCCATTGGTAGATATACCAGTATGAGGCCCAGGGGAATTAAGGAGCAACAGACCATATGAGGTGGGCCTAATATTCCGGGCTTCTAGTGGACTTTGAACGCACTGCTCACGAAGTGGGAGGGCCAAGTCCACCTCAAGGGAGATGCCAAGCCCAAGATCCACCCTAGGTCCACTAAGGCTTTTGAAAAAACCAGCTGTGGAAGCTTGCTCCACACACCTCTCAGACTTATCATTGCACTTAGGACCAGGTACACGCTCCTCCATCATTGCCTTGCTTACACTTACAACACTAGGCCTGCTGAACTCCACATCACACGGTGACTCTTCAACCCGTGTGTCCACATCCTCTTCATTGAGGCCGTGAGTAGGCTCCGATGTCCTTGCCACCTCATTGAGGGAAGCCCCAGCACCAGACAGATCACGCCTAGCTGCCACCCCAGCTTCACCTTCCTCTTCCTTGAAACACTCCTTAGAAGGAGAAGCTTCCACTATCTTGCAAAAATTGACGTTAGAGCTGCAATCTTCCAAGGCTAAAATGTTAGAGGACTCCTTTGCGCTGCCAAGATGGTCTTCATAGACCAAGGTGGTCTTCATAGACCAAGGCTTAAATGACACTGAAATAGCTACAAAAAAAAAATTATATTATTAATTCAGAGCTACCTGTCATTTACAAGATTCCAAGCTTCTTGTGAAGGGCTGCAAGATAGTTTGATATAAATTATGAGGATGTTCAATAATAGGATAAAGTACACTAACCTCCCCTTTAAGTTTAGAGAAAACACACAAAAAAATCTGCTGCCAAGGAGGAGTACAAAAAATCTAGACATAACAGAAATCTGGAAAGAAAAAAAAAATCTGGACAAGATCAATTTGTTCTTTGTTTGCTACCAAGAAGGAGTACAAAAATCTGGAAAAAAAAATGAAAAAAGAGGAAACAGAAATTTGGACAGAATAGAAAAAAATCTGGATAGAACAGAAATCTAGAAAAAAAATGAAAAATGATGTGTCTTCGTTCTTTGTTTGCTGTGAAGAAATAGAAGAAAAAAATCTGGGAAAAAAAAGGTAAGAATCAAAGAGGAAGATAAATTTGGACAGAACAAAAAATGAATTTGGAAAATCTGGACAGAACAAAAGATGAATCTATCATTCCATGCAATCACCTCATTGTCCATGCAATTGAAGCTTCTCTCCATTACGATCTTCCACTCCTCCGTACTCGAATCCTTCTTCTCTATCTCTTCCTTTACAAGTTCATGTAACCGATCTCTACATGTCATCACCACCTACAAAGAAATCAAACACCGATTAACACTTGTTAATGAAAAACAAAATAAAAATGACTTCCTTGAAACCTTATTAATCAGCAGATTTAACAAAATGCAAGAGAGATCAGATCAGATCAAGTTAGGATTTTGATCAGATTGGATCAACTTTCTTGTTCGATTTCGGATCTACAATTTGCGAAGAGAGATCGAGTTCGAGTTCGATGAAGAAAAGCTAGAGCAAGAATAGATCTAACAAAATGCAAGAGAGATCAAATCAAATCAGATCAGATCGAGTATGGATTTCGGTCAGATTAGATCGACTTTCTTGTTCGATTTCAGATCTGTGATTTGTGAGAGAGAGAGAGAGAGAGAGAGAGAGAGAGAGATGAAGAATAGCTAGAGTGAGAAAGATCAAGTTCGAGTCCAATGAGGAACAGCTATAGTGAGAGAGATTGATATTAATCGCGAGAGAGAAGAGCAGCTCATGAGAGATTGTGATATTTTTGGTAATTGGAATGGGGTTAAGCGTCTATTAAGTAAAACAGACTTGGCTCATTAAGACCATCAACAGGCCTCAAGCCTTGAAAAACGTGTTGGCTATTGAGATATACCGCAACGTTTTATAAAACGTCTTTGATTCAAGCGCCATTATAGGCAACTTTTCTTGTAGTGGCTTCTTTGAACATGTGTTTAAAAAGCATGTTATCAAATTGGATCATATGCCATATTAGTAGCCGAGCCTATTAATTGCATCATTGCATGTGTTGCATTAGACAATTCATATAGTTAGGATCATGTATCTTTCTAGCTAGTTTTTGTTTTGGCTTGGAGTACTTGGTGAGTTTTATGCTTTAGCATGCTTGCATGAGCGTGATTGCCATATTGCCATGTTCAGCATGCTTGCCATGAGGCTACGTGCTTAAATGCTAAATTGTTTGAATGCCTGTGGATGAAGGCTTGTTTGAATTGGAATGATTAAACGAGTGTGAGTTTTAAGCCCACTTTGTTGTGGCAAAATCATGTTTTAAGTCCACTATGTTTGGTGGTAAAACCGCATTTTTAAGCCCAATTGAGGGTGGCAAATTCAAACCATTTTCACAAACAGACATGAGTTGAATTGTTCCAATTCTTACAATTCTAGTCTATAATTCCTTGTGTGCGTCACATTGTAAAGCTAGTTTAATAATCGGAATAAGAACACATAAGGTTTATAAAAGAAAATATCATGATTAGTAGAGGCCGATCCTTTGATCGGGCGAGCGGGGGTGCTCATTTCATGACCTTCTTCCCTCGTACCCAAGTTCCCGAGCCGAGGCAACTTTGGTGATGACGGATACATGGCCATTGGCACGAGTTAGGGTTTCCTAAATTTCCCCAAAATAAAATATTTAAGTGGTGACTCTGAATTTGGCATGCAGTCCAATTTTGGTATTATTTGATTTAAAATTGATTTTCCAAAAAGGTTTGCCGGATTTGGACTCTTTAGTGATTATCAGTTTCACATTGCACTTTGTGAGATTAGATTCAAAACCATGAGAGTCTGAATTGTGAGGCCTTCTTTTCAAACCCTTTTCCGAAAGGCAGGGGCACAAGAAAAAGGCGAGTCCACATCAAGTTGGTGTAGAAAGTCCATAACAAAAATCTAAGAATTCTAAGGGGTGCTTATCCCTCAACCCTCAAGAATAGTATAAACAAATATATACAATAGGTATTTTGCAATAATTCAACAAATTAAGGGGATCAAAGCAAGAGCAAATTCAAGCCCAAGAAATAGATGGGAACCTATATCATCTCTTTATGAATAAGGACAAGTTAATACCCAAATCCATTCTATTAATTTGAGAGAGTAGATTAATGTACATTATTTCTTAATCGAAGTTTTGCTTTTAAAACAAGGGATTCATCAAAAGCTATTGAAAACCCTTATTCTATTCATGGAACAAGGATGTTTCTAGCCCTTTCCATGTTCACAAATGATTGAGAAGAGTGATTTCAGCCCTCTTGACCTAGAATCTCTTGTTTTACTTCCAAAACAATCAATAAAATTGAAAGCCACAATCTTCTCAACATCAAACCCTAGGAATCACGCAAGTAATCCTAACCACTGCTATTCGTTAATAGTGAGCTTCAGTTGAAACATATGGATTAACATGCTTAAATGATACGATATGTGAAGAGAAGATGTGCAGTAAGAAAGAAATTTATTCTACATATCAAACTTGTGAATAGATGGCTACTTTCTACTCCCAATCACATCCACAAGGTTCCACAAATGATAACAACAATGGACTTTTGTTATGGAAAGCAAGAAAGTATAGACAAGTTAAGAAAAGAAAAGAAAGAGAAGCTATCCACTCAATGGATGAGTGGCTAATCTACCCCCAACCACATCCATGAGGACTTATACACAACAATTATGGAACAGTAATAAATAAATAAAAAAAGAAAAAAAAGCTATCAACTCAATGAATGGGTGGCTAATTGTAGACACCCCGTTTTTGACTGCCTGCAAGGCTCGAGCGCTTTGCTCGGTCACTCGATGATGAAAGTGGTGTTATGTGTAATTTGAGGTCTCAACGAAGGGGCTCTGTTTAAGCTTCGAAACAATCCCAAACCTTCCATATTCCCACTGTTTACACCCTAGAAATCCATTTTTACACATTGTACCACCCTGTGCTGAGTCTAAAGCAGGGAAACAGGGGATCCCTTTAAGGGCCGGTCGTGGTTCAGTTCCGGATTGAAAAATTAAAAATCCGTAGTCCACGGATTGGTTTCAAATTGAAACCCACGGTTTCGGATTGGAACCAATCCAGATCTTATACAAATAGCCTATATTTATATTATACATCCTCTTGGCATAATATCTTATCTTATTCCATATAAAACCTAAACCAGTATAATGTCTTCTTTTATTACTTTTGTTTGTTAGTTTTTAGTTTTAATTTGTAAATGGTCTAAATATTTATGGTGAAATTAATTTTCTTATGGTTGTTTAAATTCTAGAACAGTATGTCGCTATTATAGAAAGACATGTTGCTATTATGGAACTAATATGATGTTATGTTTATGTTTTTATGAAATTAAAATGTTATATATATATATTTTTTGTTATTTAATTATGTGACATGGTCTTAAACCGATCCAATTCATGTTTAAATGGATTGGTTCAGATTGGTTCCACGATTTAAATAGATTGGATTGGTTTCAATTTTTCAGGAACCGTAGATAACAGATTGGTCCTGGTTTTACCCTAATCCGGACTATGCTTACCCGTAGTCTCTGCCTATTGTATTATCTTCTATGACATCTCTAGTATTTGTTGTTTAAATCAATTTGTTGACCTATATTATACAATGGGCAAGATTGCTTGTGCGTATGCTTTTGTTTTTATAAATGATTTATATATTTATTCTGAAATTATTCTTTTGTTAGAAGAATCTCCTCTGGAAAGGGTAATGGAGTATGATTTGGTTGAACTATTTTTCTGATGACATTCTGGACTCTGTTGAACTCCTTGTAAAATAATTGATTTCCTTCATTTTCATGACATTGTTTTTGTTTGGTTTCAATTTCAGAATTATTTTTCTAAAATTTTTCTCTAAAAATAGAAATTAGTTTGATAGAAACTAACACCAAAAAGGTAAAGTCATATGAAGTGATGATTTTTTTTGATTTATTATTTTTTTTTACAAAATTAATATTTATTTTAAATTTTTTTTCACTAAATATATTTTGAAAATAAAATCAAACAATATGGAAATGCATATTGTATTTCTTAACTTCAGTTATTCTTTCTTGCCTTCTAAGGAAAAAAACCAATACGATAGTATTAACATCTATTTGTAAAAATGGACGTTAGAGGCTGGAACCCAGTAATAATACGAAGGCGAGTGGGTAATCAAGGTAGTAGAACAGTAGAAAATTGATTGTTTACTATCTTTGTGGATGAGATTCCAAACTCAATGAATCCAAAAAGTCTGTTTACTCTGTTTAACAAGTTTGGAGTTGTCAAGGATACTTACATCCCAGCAAAAAGAAGAAAAGCAACAGGATCAAGGTTCGGTTTTATGAGATATGATTGCAAGGGTGCTGCTGAAATGGCGGTGCTGAAGGCTGATGGTCTGTGGTGTGACAACAATGCTCTAAAAGTGAAGAAAGCAGAGTTCAAAAAAGGAGCGTATAAGTAACATATAATGGAAACCAAAGGAGATGATAGGATGATGCAGCGTCAACAGAGGAGTATTGTGCAACGAAGGGTGGAAGGTGTAGTCGTTTGCAGAAGTAGTAAATAATGGCGGTAGTTATGAGAAGGCGCAGTTGACTGTTTAGGCCTATGAAACTGGAAATGGGTGGCTTTATGACAGTCTCATCGCGAAGATTAAATCGTTTCTCTCATTTGATGAGTTTAAGGAGGAGGTTGATCGAAGAGGTGGGAAGGATGTAAGAGTCAGAGTTGGGGAAGGAAGGCTAGCAATGCTAACTTTCAAATCACAGTAGCACAAGATGGAGGCAAGACTAAAGCTAGAAGAATGGATGTTAGAATGGTGTGACTCTGTTACAAATTGGGAACAAGGAAAATACATTGCACAAGAAAGGTGTGCGTGGATTACATGTGTAGGTGTCCCATTCAACTTGTGGAGTGTTAGAACATTCAAAGACATTGGCAATTTGTGGGGTTTAGTTGTTCAACTAGATGAAGAAGTCACCAGCTAGAATTCTTTCCAGTGTGGGAAGGTTAGAATAATCACCAACAGAATGGAGGTCATCAACACAGTGATTAATGTTGAATGCAATGGAAGCATCTTTCTGGTAAGAGTGTGTGAAGAGTTACCAACAGCAGTGAAGTCATACCATTGCAAAAGCTTTTGCCTGGACAATGTGGTCACTGAATCTATTGCTTAAGATGAAGTAGATCAGCTGTCAAAAAATGGTGGGAGAGGAGAAGAGGAAGATGAAGATGGAAGTACAAGGAAGGTAGAGTTGGGCAGAAAGTGTGATATGGCAAGGGATGACAAGGACATGGCGGGTAGAGATTCAAGGGAAAAAGATGAAAGCAATGAGTGGCTATCTGCATTAGCTGTAAAAGAAACGGTAGGTGTCATGGGAAATACAAAAGTCAGAGGAGCAGGTATGAGAGTTAGTCTGGCGCATACGGAAACTCCAAGAAATGAAATTCAAATAGTTGAAGGGCAGATATGCACACCTAGGTTTATCAGGAGCCTCAGTGGGCCAGAGAATACAAGGCCCAAGCTAAACTTAGAGGTGGTCTTGCAAGGTTCTCAGGCTGGGGTATTGGCAAATGGGCCCATCATTGAACCTTCAAACCTCAATGAGTGTGTTGCCCAAACTCATCAAAGGCCTCTTGTTCTACAACCAGTCCAAGAAACAGTGTTAGAAAAGGGAAACCCATTAAGAAGGGGGAAGACTACTAAATCAGAGATGAGCAGAAGTAAAAAGAAAGGAGCTGATTTGCGAAATAAGGCTAAGCATAGCCGAAAAAAATCTTAACAAAAAGGTGTGTTGTTCAGCAACTGTTTGCAAAAAGGAGCTATCTTTAGAGCAGCAGCTGCTGCAATATCATTGCCAGTTGAGCAGAGTATTAACTCCAGGAGAAGGAATAAGTTACTAAATAAAGCTTAAGCTACTATTGAAGTTGGGAAAATTCTAGGTTTGAATTATGAAGGAAAGAAAAAAGAGGTGGTTAGCAAATTAATTGATCTTGAAGAGAAGGATATGGAGAGAACTGAAGGGGAGGGTGTTACTCCTTAGGCCAGGTCAGGGAAAAGAATAGGGGACTCTAGGATCTGTACACAGTTTCTTTATGATTATTTTATCCTGGAGACAAAACAGAATTTATCAGAGTTAATCTTCCTGCAAAAGACAAATACTTTCTCTTCCATAAAGCTAACTTGCTCTTAAACTTATCCACCACTGGTTTCCATGTACACATCCTCCTTGGATTTGCTCCTAATGGTAGCCCTAGATAGTTCAGTGGCAACTTTTGGCTAAGGCAATTAAGTTTTTTTGCAAAAACCTTCACCGTATCATC
>JAXFYN010000278.1:0-37833 GCA_036172215.1 Camellia granthamiana | reverse complement strand
AAAACGTATTTCTTACCACAATATTTCACAAAGAGTGTACTTTATAATAATAAAAAAAAAAAAAAAAAACCGAGCGGACTAACACCTTACATTCTCTTTAAATTGGACTTTTTACCAATTTTCTCTTATTTTATTTTATTTTCTTTGTACTTAAAAGGAGTAGTTTAGGTATTATAATTTTTTTGTAAAGAGCAATTTTGGTTTCTCACCAAATCTTATAACTTTTTGTAAGAAACAAAATTTAAATTTAAATTTAAATTGATTTGCCTTTCTCGCAATTTTTCATCATTACTCGTCTCATTAATTATCCAAATAAGTGATGAGAAACTTTATTCACTAAATTTCTTTTTGTTTTCTCACCAAAACTCTTTATTCAAATAGATTGTTACAGATGATATAATATATTATCAATAATAATTTACAATTAATAAAAATTAATAATATAAAATGATAAATAAATGAATAAAAATGAATGTTACAAGTAAATTTTAGCATATTTTAATGTTTTAATTTTATTATATTGAAAAGAATAAATATATATATATATCTAATTAATAAAATCAAGATGGGTCAGATAGAGCAGGTGGGAGAGCAAAATTCATCACCATCCCACTCCACTCCCTTGACAGGATAGAAAAATCTAGACAGTGCAGGAATGCAAGCGATAGAAAATTGCCATCTCAATCCATTTTAGTCAGCCACTCAACAATGGATCTTGATTCTCTCCATTGTATGGGCAAGAACAATACCACCATATTTTTTTTGTTTTTGTTTTTTTGGTTGTCGTGGTCAATTTTAGCTACCTAAACACATTGCAACGCATCTCTTTTAAGTCTCAGCCGCCAAACGTTTGACAAAATCCCAAATTAAAAATTAAAAATTTATCGATGCAACTCAAGCTGAACTAATTTGTATTTTTTTTTTTATAAATTAATAATTCAGATTTTATCTACTCATTAATCTATTAAATATTGAGTCATATTTTATAATTAAATATCTATCTATCTACTATCTATCTACTATTATAAAAGTGTGAAGAGTTTACCATATTTTTTACTTTTTTTCAATCTCAATTTTACCCTTGAAGTCATGAAGAGCCCTATATAAATCCACTATCTCTTTATTTTTTAAGTTGAACACTCAAAAATGATATATCTGCTTCTAAGAGTTCTATATAAATATAAACAGAACGTCTCCCTTTTTATAATTAAAAAAAAAAAACGGTCTCCCTATTTTTTACGTTGATGATGATTGAAGAACAAAAAATAATTACTCTTTCTTATTTCTTGTGTCTGCTTCTATATTGAAATACATAATATTTATAATTGTCCATCATTGATCAAATCATTATGAATAATTTTGGTTGAATCTTAAACTTGTATGTTTTCGTTCGAATCTAAACAAAGGAAAACGCATGTGTTTTTAAAATAGAGATTTGTGCTACATCTTAAAAATTCGCAAGTTATCTTTATACACTTTCTTTTTGTTTAAATTATATTTTATGAACTGTAATATTTTGCATGATACTTTAATAACTAAGGTATGATGTCAAAATTCTAAACAATAACCACTTTCATTGGTTTTATTTTTTAAATCTGTTTTTCAATTTTTGATTTTTCATATTTTTTTAGTTTTGGTGATTAAAGATACTGAATTTCTTCATATTTTATACTTAAATTATACTTTTATATGAAAATATAATACCTAACAATCTAAATAGAATTAAAAATTAATGTTCAAACATTTATTGATTTTTTATTGTTATATTTTTTTGTTGTTATTATTATTATTTAATATTAAAAAAAATTTCCCCAAAAAAAAATATAGAACAATTTATTTTCTATGTGCAATTGGATTAAGTGAATCTAAATCTATAAGTAAAATTAAAAAATAAAAAAGTATTAAATTAAGTGAATCTAAAAAGAAAATAGAAGGGTTATTAAAAAAAGAGTGTCAAAGACAAAAAAAATGAAAACCAAAAAATTCAAAACAAAAGTTTGAAAAAACAAACTATACCAAACGCTGTAAACTTCTCTTTTTTTAAACCCTTCTTCACTAATCTCTAATTTTGTAACGCCCTCAAAGTAATACATAAAACCCATCACTCTAGACATGCATTGATATAAGAGAAATCAACCATTTCTATTTATTAAATCATTTCTTACAACAGTATTACATGTTAACAACAAAAGTAAATGCCCTATGGGCTTACAGCTTTCCAAGTCAACACTTGGTTACACAAAAGAAGAGTATTAACTCTATACAAAAGAAGCCATTGGCTTGATATACATGTAATACAACAAAATAATCAAAAAAAGAGTCTTCAACTCCCATATCCATCCAAGCTATGTCCTTGGAGGTGGCATGCTACCTGTACCTGAAAATAATGTCCCATATAGGATGAGTCAACGCCCAGTAGAGATATGCTAAACACGGTATGAGCAATAACTAAGACATTAGCAATTGATAAATGTTTAATTCCATAGATCAATTCATAACCCATTTCCATTACAAGACCACTATGTTCATGTTTCATTTCATTTTCCATTTCTTATCAATTTCACAATTTACATCAACGGCTCAGAACCTGGCCAACCACTCATATGAGACAGTGACTCATATTAAACGTTTCTCATTTTACAATAGATAAACATACTAGTTGTATCAACATCTCAACAGATAAGCATACAAGCTGTATCCACATCTCAACAGATAAGCATCTTAGCTATATTAGCACTTCCATAGATAAGCATATGAGCTATATCAACACAATAACTGACAAGCATATGAGCTGTATCAGTGGAGTCCATCCCCTATCTTCTCCCAAACAACATCCGGTTTAGAGGTCCATCCCCTATCCTCCCATAAACCGTGGAGCACATCCCTTATCTCCTCCCACACACACAACGTATATACACATAGGTCATATACACAATCAAACAATACATAACGTTAATGTATTCTATCAACTGTCATACTCTGTGACATATCCAATTGATTAGTTTTAGTTTGCCTAATCATTATGCATTGTCTACAACAATCAAAACTACCTTCCACCGGTAGCCCAAGCAATTATTTCTAAACAGATAATAAAAGCTCCAACAGATATAATATCAATGCTTTCAAAAGTGAGCGATTAACAAATCCAACTCCACCATTTCACAATATAATGAGTCAATTTCATTATTTCCAACTCAATTCCATAAATCCACAACTTTTCCAAATTAATTATACCAATTAATTTATACAACAAATTAGGGCTTTTTTTCCCCCAACTCTCAATATTAATCCAAAGGTTCAAATATCAACAACCAACCTCAATATCATTATTTTGAAACCCAAAATATACATTTTAGACTCAAAACAATAAAACCCCTTTTTAACATTTTGAAACCCAAAGTCCCAAAATCACCCAACTTCAACACTTTATCAAAACAACCAAAAATCTATGTCAAAGACCATAAGAGTGAGTAGGAATCCCTACCTCAAAAGTTGACACCCAACGAAGGAGATGAAGAAAACGAAAATGCTCCAATTCACAACTTTCTCGGATCAAAAGATAGCCCTCGACGATCAACAACTTTTTTGTAAAGGCCAAAGGTGAGAAAACAACTCCTACTAGATCAATACCAAGAGAGAAGACAAGGTTCTAGAGAGAGAGACTTAACAATGGAGTTTTGGAAAAGTAAGAGAGAGAGAGTGAATGCAAAAAGTGATTTGAAAAAGCCTATCTGCCTTCTGTTATACGACATTCCCGCTCGAGCGGAAAACACAACGCTCGAGCGTAAAGAACAAAAAACTAGGTCCGCTCGAGCGCAAGAAGGCCCACTCGAGCGCCAAGACACAAGGATAAAGTACATCCGCTCGAGCGTGAAAAACCAGTCTGCTCGAGCGCAATTTTCTCCCCTTCCCAGACCTTACACTAGAAATGTACTACCCGCTCGAGCGCCAACAAGCCCGCTCAAGCGCAACCCGCTCGAGCGTGAAAAACATACCTGCAGAAGTTTTGCAGGGGCACGAAATACTGGGAGTGTGTAAACCCCGCTTGAGCGCAAGAAGGCCGCTTGAGTGTACAACCAAAAACCAAACCCCGCTCGAGCGCAGAATAATCCGCTCGAGCGTAACACCAAAAATCTAGGCAACAAGATTTGAGACTTAGGCTCAACCAACCTGTAACACACCTACCCAAAACATCTCAAAACTCAAACAAATGGAATTAAAGGATGACAATAAGGTAGACACAACTACCAACTCCACGGAACCGAGTTCGGAGTACAACTGAACAGTAAAGGGAATACCGGGGCCACTATAAATTTTACACAAGTTATTCACAAATTTCTTTCAATTTTTATGTGAATTTAATAATCTAATTTAAAAATGGTGCATACACACAAAAATGTAAAACTAAATATCTACATTATAACTAACTATTTAATTATGAATAATTAACTTCTCATTATTACTTTTATTATATTGTTCCAAAAAATTTCACATATTATTTTTGTGATATCTTATATATATCAATGTCTACATATATAAATATATATCAAAAAAAATGTATATAAATATAAATTTATATATGTTACTATATTCATACATTGTTAATCTGTAATGTTATATTATCATTGGATACTTTAATTTTCCAAAATGTATCACTTTAGTAATATACTTATATTTGCTAGGAAAAGAACTGCAGAATTGTGTGTTATTTTCCTATTAACTTATGTTCAATACATATATACATACATGATATACAAATAAGTGTCCACAACAAATACTTTCAATAATAAACTAAATTTTGCAAAACACCTACATCACGACAATAATTGTACTTTTTATATTAATTTTTTTCACGACAGTTGTATAGGAATTGTATACTAATAACTAATGTTATATTTTTGTCACGACCCAAACCCGCCCCTATGGGTTTAGTACCGTAACCGGCCAGTAATCCAAGATTACCGAAGGCCCGCTTAACAGTAATACAGTAAAACAGAGTACAGGGGCATGGCGGAAGCTAATACAGTAAATAAACAATGTCCAATGAGCTGTGACAGTCTGTATGACAAAAAGATTTTTCATACATTTATACGGAACAGTACCAAACAGTATGCACAATATTTACAATATACAGTACAGGGACTTAATCCCTATTAAGCAGTACGGTGACAGTCTATACAGTATTACAAAAACAGTACAAGACAGACGGGGAAATAAAGACACCCTAAGCCATAGCTTGGCAGGCTCAGAACCTCGCAGTGAGGCACAGTGGTTGGCTTGACAAAACTAGAGTTACCCCGACGCTCCTAGCTGCGGTCTGGTGCCTGTACACCTACATATATATATATATGAGCAGTGAGCTAAAGCCCAGTGAATAACATAATGCGTAAGGAGGTTTAGAATGAATGTCCTTACAGTAATGAAAACAGTTCATTAAATCAGTATTCCAGTCTTTCAGTCAATCAGTCATATGTGGTACATCCGTTAGCATAACAGTACAGTAAGCAGTAGGTCTTAAAGACCAAACAGTAATGATGGCCATCAATCAGTAAACAGTAGTGGTTCCACAAGGGAACCGACAGAGATCTCTGTAACAGTAACAGTAGACAGTAGGTGCTAAGGATGCCACAGTACAGTTCAGAATATAGGACATACATTCATCCAGTAAACAGTAAACAGTTTAGTAAACAGTTCAGTTCAGTATTCAGAAGATAATCATTTTGAACATATCTTTACACAATTGTTACTCACAGAGTTCTGAGCTACAGTAGCTAGAGCGTCTCCTTGGAATGCCAACCCTATACAGTTAACAGATTGAACACACTCTAAGTTTCACAGTTAGGAAAGATAATTATTAACTCCCTATTATGCCTCGATGTGTTCTACATCTATATCCTTATTAAAATGTCTAAAACTAGGCCTAAGAATGCCTAGGATGGAATGAGGATGCAAAGATGTACACAGAAAACATTTTCAGAATTTTCAGTGAAACAGGGTCCTGCTCGAGCGCAGGTTTCCCCTGCTCGAGCGAACATGCAACAAAGGTACCCGCTCGAGCGGCAACTATCCTGCTCGAGCGTACTGTAAAAGTACTGGATGGGTGAATTCTCCGCTCGACTCCCGCTCGAGCGTGAGACACAAGGCCCCGCTTGAGCGGACTGTAAACAAGGCCAAAGTGCTGGGAGCTTGATACCCCCGCTCGAGCGGCACTTCCCTCGCTCGAGCGGACGACCAAAATCTGGAAAACCCAGATTCGAACTCCAAGTTCAAAACCAAGTTTTCAAACACCAAAATCGATCCTCTTGGGCCCATTTTCTGGAAAACTCTTGTAAACACATAGAATAACATGTTTCAAAACTCAATTTAAGAAATCAAGACCCAAGGGTGTCTAATTCAACTCCAATTCAAAACCATTTTTCAAGAACAATGCTCAAATAGAACATGCATGGGTTAAAACAATTTCAAAGCTTCAATTCTTGCTCTAATGAGCTTCTTCCTTTCAAAACAAGTTGAAAACATGGACTCAAGCTTAATTATGAACATGCATGTGACAATTTGCCATGAAATCAACTCAAAATTCATCAATACACACATGCATGCATGGAATGAGTCCTAATCCAACATGCTAGAACTAATTCATGGCTCAACTCTCAAATTTGGCATGAGTCATGCAAGAACAATCTTAAATACAACAATGAGAGGTTCAATTACCTTACCTAGGTCTTGAATGCAAGATACACAAGCTCAAATATGCAAATCTCCTACAAATTCTTCAAGTTTCTAAGCAAATTGTGAAGAACTCAAGCTTACTCTCCCTCTCTCCCTCTCAAGTCGGCAAGAGCATGAAAATGGCTGAGCAAAATGTTGCCTAAGTGTATAATGAGGCTCAAATATATTGCATTGAGTGGGCCACTAAGGGTTAGTTTGGTAATTTAGTCCAAGACTAGCAATTGATCAATATTTAATCTTATTTAATCATACTAAATCAATTTTCAGATAAATGTACCATAAAATCACATTAATTCTAAGGATCATAAAACACTAATCAATTTCGGGTTCGGCCGCCAATAAGGCCTTCAATTTGCAGTTAAAACATATAAACATGAACAGATATTCAAACAGTCGAACAGATAGAATGCGATTCAAACAGATACAGTCAATCAATCGGTTTCAGTTTTCAGTCAGTTAGTTCAGTATTTTAATCAGTTCCATTTCCAGTCTTAATCAGTTTTAGTTTAGCGGTAATCAGTGGTTATTCGGTAAATAGTAACGAGGGTTGTTACAGTCTCCCCTCCTTAAAAAGAGTTTAGTCCTCTAAACTCGAGTTACCTTCAGTCTGGAAAAAAATAGGGTTCAGTGGAAACAAATCAGGATATCTCTTAGCCATGTCATCTTCCCTTTCCCAAGTGGCATACACGCCATCATGATTTTGCCAGTCAACTTTCACTAACGGGATCTCTTTGTTCCTCAATTTCTTGATCCGTCTGTTTACAATCTGTATGGGCCGTTCCTCGTAAGTGTAGTCATCACTCAACACTATCCGAGTAGGCTCTATCACATGGAAAGGATCCCGGAGATAATCTCTCAACATTGAAATGTGGAAGACGTTGTGCATATGCTCCATTTCAGGAGGAAGCGCAACTTGATACGCCACCGGTTGATTTTCTCAATAATCTCATACGGTCCGACATATCTTGGCGCTAACTTGCCTTTGACTCCAAAACGAGTCTGGCCTTTCATCGGTGTCACTTTCACAAACACGTGATCACCCACTTCATATTCTTTGTCTCGCCTTCTGATGTCTGCATAACTTTTCTGTCTGCTCTGCACAGTTTTCAGTCTCTGTTGTATCAGTTTTACTTTCTCAGTCGTCTCATATACAATCTCGGGCCCAAGCAAAGGCCCATCTCTAACTTCTGCCCAGCAAATTAGATATCTACATTTTTTGCCATACAATGCCTCGAAAGGCGCCATACCAATACTTGAATGATAACTGTTGTTGTAGGCGAATTCAGCTAATGGCAAATGGCTTTCCCAGTTTCCCTGAAAATCAAGGACACACATTCTCAATAAATCCTCCAGAGTTTGGATGGTCCTTTATGACTGACCATCTGTCTGAGGATGATAGGCACCACTCAGTCTCAGTTCAGTTCCCAATGCAGTCTGTAGGCTTTGCCAAAACCTCGATGTAAACTTCGAATCCCTGTCAGAAACAATGGACACAGGCACTCCATGCAGTCTAACAATTTCATCAATATAGAGTATAGCCAATTTGTCCGCATTATAAATTGTCTTAACAGGTAAGAAGTGAGCAGATTTAGTCAGTCTATCAACAATAACCCAAATCGAGTCAATACCTTTACTGGAGCGAGGCAATCCAACGATAAAGTCCATGGTAATATGTTCCCATTTCCACTCCGGTATGGGCAAGGGTTGCAGTAAGCCTGCGGGTCGTTGATGTTCCGCTTTGACTTGTTGGCAATGAAGACATTTCGATACAAAATCAGCAATTTCTTTCTTCATCCCCGGCCACCAAAAGTTCTGTTTCAGATCTTGGTACATTTTCGTGTTTCCTGGGTGGATAGAAAATTTTGAGTTGTGGCCTTCTTGCAGAACTCTTCTTTTCAATTCAGTATCATTCGGCACACACAGCCTTTCATGAAATTTCAGTACATTATTTTCAAATTTGAATCCCGGTCTCGGTTTAGATTCTCTTTCTTCGATGATCTTCCTCAAGAAGTCATCCTGTTGTTGTTTCTCTTTAATCTCTTCAATCAAAGCCGGTTGAGCAGAAATAGCAGCTAAGGTTCCCCCTTATTCTCGCAAAACAATTTCAATTTCAGATTTTTCAAGGTCACAAAGCAACTCTCTCTGCCCGGTAAGCAAACAGGCTAAGTTCCCAATCGATTTCCGACTCAAAGCATCGGCAACGGTGTTGGCTTTTCCCGGATGATACAATATCTGTAAGTCATAATCTTTAATCAATTCTAGCCATCTCCGCTGTCTCATGTTCAATTCTTTCTGGGTGAAGAAATATTTCAGACTTTTGTGATCAGTGTATACTTCACATGTCGTCCCATACAGATAGTGACGCCAGATTTTCAATGCAAATACCACTGCAGCAAGTTCCAGATCATGGGTTGGGTAGTTCTTTTCATGAGGTCTCAATTGTCGGGAAGCATAAGCAATCACTCTCCCATTCTGCATTAAAACACACCCCAAACCCTTATGAGAAGCATCACTAAAAATAGTATAACCGTCCGTACCTGAAGGTAGGGTAAGAACAGGTGCAGTCACCAGTCGAGTTTTCAACTCTTGGAACGCTGATTCCCTTTGGTCAGTCCAGTCAAATGATATCCCCTTCTAAGTCAGTTGAGTCAATGGTAAGGTAATTTTGGAGAAATCTTTGACAAATCTTCTGTAATATCCAGCCAATCCCAAAAAGCTTCGGACTTCTGTCACATTTGTTGGTCTAGGCCAGTTCACTACAGCTTCAATTTTCTGCGGATCAACAGAAATTCCATCTTTGCTAACAACATGTCCCAAAAACATAACATGATCAAGCCAAAACTCACATTTAGACAGTTTAGCATAAAGTTTCTGTTCTCTTAGGGTCTGTAGGGCAAGTCTCAGATGATGTTCATGTTCTTCTATACTTTTGGAGTAAATCAATATGTCATCAATGAATACAACAATAAAGTCATCAAGGTATGGTTTAAAGATTCTATTCATGAGGTCCATAAATGCTGCTGGTGCATTGGTAACTCCAAAAGGCATAACTAAAAATTCGTAATGTCCATACCTTGTTCTAAAAGCAGTCTTATCAATGTCTTCTGGTTTAACCTTCAACTGATGGTATCCGAATCTGAGATCAATCTTAGAAAACACTTGAGCACCCTGTAACTGATCAAATAAGTCATCAATACGAGGCAATGGGTATTTATTCTTCACGGTTACCTTGTTCAGTTCACGGTAATCAATACACAGTCTCAGTGAGCCGTCTTTCTTTTTCACAAACCGGTGCGCCCCACGGTGAAGTACTGGGCCTGATGAACTTCTTGTCTAACAATTCTTGTAGTTGCACTTTCAATTCTTTTAGTTCAGTTGGAGCCATTCTGTAGGGAGCTTTAGATACTGGCTGTGTTCCCGGAATCACATCAACGGTGAATTCAATCTCCCTGTCAATCAAATCCCTTGGCAGATTATCTGGAAAAACATCTGGGAACTCTCTGACTATGGGAATGCTGTTCACATTAGCATTATCATCAGTAGATACAGTTAATACAGAACACAGATACCCTTTACACCCCTTTCTAATCAATTTAACAGCTTTTACAGATGAAATCAAATACGGAGGAGGTACCACTCCACTCCCACTAAACACAAATTCAGGCAAACCCGGTGGACGGAAAACTACTTGTTTCGTTACACAGTCTATGGTGGCATGATATTTCGTTAACCAGTCCATCCCCAATATTACATCAAAATGATCAATGTTCAATGGCAGTAAATCAATAAACAGATGCATATCCCCAACAATAATCTCACAAGCAGGATACATATATGCACATGTCATGGATCCCCCAATAGGTGATGATACAGCTAGCAGATAATTCATGGGTTCTAAGGGTCTATTCAATTTTCGCGAGAAAGCATGCGATACATAAGAATGTGTCGACCCCGAATCAATCAGTACATATGCATTCTGAGCACAAATAGAAAGAATACCTGACACCACGGTCTCGGTATTTTGCACGTCTCCCGGTACTAGGGCGAACACATGGCCCTGCCTCATAGGCTCTTTCCCGGTAGCTTTGGGGTTCGGTTTTGGTGCCACGGTTGATGCTGCGGCGCTGCCTGCAGCTTTACTATTGCTCGGAGCAATGGAAGGGCAATCTTTCACCATGTGGCCCACCTTGCCACACCTGTAACAAGCACCAGAGATTTTATAACAAACTCCCTTATGATTCTTACCACATTTAGAACAGGGTGGTACGAAACCACTCCCTTGCTGGGGCTAGTCGTTGACCCCGTATTCTGTTTCTTGCTCAATGGATTATGCCTGCCTTTCTTGAATTTAAAATTTTGCCTTTTACCACGCCATTCAGACGCTGGTGTTTCAGTTTTCAGTGCCTCGATGTTTGCTTCAGCCATCAAGGCTCGGTCAAGGACATTCACATAAGTCGGTAATTTTAGAACATTTATTCTATCCAGTATCGCAACATTCAGGCTGCCTTCGAACCTCCTGGCCTTCTTATACTCGGTGTCCACCATGTGTGGTGCATATCTAGCAAGCCCGGTGAACTTCGTTTCATATTCAGCAACAGACATTGTGCCCTATCTTAACTGTTCGAATTCAGTGACCTTTCTGTCCCTGACACACTGAGGGAAGTACTTTTCAAAGAAGGCTACTTTGAATTGAGCCCAAGTCATAGCAGTATTGTCATCACGAGTAAGCATCCACCACCTTCTAGCCTCTTCTTGCAGCGTGAAAGTGGCCAACATTACTTTATGTGCCTCCGAGCATGGAAACACCTCAAACAATTTTTCGGTCTCCAAAACCCACGCTTCAGCCTTTAACGGTTCAAGGCTTCCCTGAAAGGATGGCGGTTTCAGTTTGCTGAACTTCTGGGTAAGAGCAATTATGTCCCCATCATTATCATTCACATTCTGGTCCGGCTGTACCGGAGGAGGATGTGGGGGCTGTTGGTTCTGTTGTTGATCTAATCTTGCAGTTAACAGTTCCATCATTCTTTCCATTCTTGCCATTCAAGCCTCAGGGGATGAGGATTCAGTTTCATTTGCATTATCCATTTCACTATAGGCAGTTATAACAGTTGTAACAGTTATCAACATAGACAGTCATTTCTTTAAGCAGGTTAACACATTAGCATATAATCAGTCATGTCATAACCACACACTTTTCATGCTCATGAAATGCCCTATTGCTTTTCTAGGACACCCTATAGCTCATCTGGACACGTGTGTGCGGTATAACTCGTGGTTAAGTATCACTCTGATACCACTCTGTCACGACCCAAACCCGCCCCTATGGGTTTAGTACCGTAACCGGCCAGTAATCCAAGATTACCGAAGGCCCGCTTAACAGTAATACAGTAAAACAGAGTACAGGGGCATGGCGGAAGCTAATACAGTAAATAAACAATGTCCAATGAGCTGTGACAGTCTGTATGACAAAAAGATTTTTCATACATTTATACGGAACAGTACCAAACAGTATGCACAATATTTACAATATACAGTACAAGGACTTAATCCCTATTAAGCAGTACGGTGACAGTCTATACAGTATTACAAAAACAGTACAAGACAGACGGGGAAATAAAGACACCCCTAAGCCATAGCTTGGCAGGCTCGGAACCTCGCAGTGAGGCACAGTGGTTGGCTTGACAAAACTGGAGTTACCCCAACGCTCCTAGCTGCGGTCTGGTGCCTGTACACCTACATATATATATATATATATATATGAGCAGTGAGCTAAAGCCCAGTGAATAACATAATGCGTAAGGAGGTTTAGAATGAATGTCCTTACAGTAATGAAAACAGTTCATTAAATCAGTATTCCAGTCTTTCAGTCAATCAGTCATATGTGGTACATCCGTTAGCATAACAGTACAGTAAGCAGTAGGTCTTAAAGACCAAACAGTAATGATGGCCATCAATCAGTAAACAGTAGTGGTTCCACAAGGGAACCGACAGAGATCTCTGTAACAGTAACAGTAGACAGTAGGTGCTAAGGATGCCACAGTACAGTTCAGAATATAGGACATACATTCATCCAGTAAACAGTAAACAGTTTAGTAAACAGTTCAGTTCAGTATTCAGAAGATAATCATTTTGAACATATCTTTACACAATTGTTACTCACAGAGTTCTGGGCTACAGTAGCTAGAGCGTCTCCTCGGAATGCCAACCCTATACAGTTAACAGATTGAACACATTCTAAGTTTCACAGTTGGGAAAGATAATTATTAACTCCCTATTATGCCACGGTGTGTTCTACATCTATATCCTCATTAAGATGTCTAAAACTAGGCCTAAGAATGCCTAGGATGGAATGAGGATGCAAAGATGTATACAGAAAATATTTTCAGAATTTTCAATGAAACAGGGTCCCGCTCGAGCGGACATGTAACAAAGGTACCCGCTCGAGCGGCAACTATCCCGCTCGAGCGTACTGTAAAAGTACTGGATGGGTGAATTCTCCGCTCGACTCTCGCTCGAACGTGAGACACAAGGCCTCGCTCGAGCGCCAACTTCCCGCTCGAGCGGACTGTAAACAAGGCCAAAGTGCTGGGAGCTTGATATCCCCGCTCGAGCGGCACTTCCCTCGCTCGCGCGGACGACCAAAATTTGGAAAACCCAGATTCGAACTCCAAGTTCAAAACCAAGTTTTCAAACACCAAAATCGATCCTCTTGGGCCCATTTTCTGGAAAACTCTTGTAAACACATAGAATAACATGTTTCAAAACTCAATTTAAGAAATCAAGACCCAAGGGTGTCTAATTCAACTCCAATTCAAAACCATTTTTCAAGAACAATGCTCAAATAGAACATGCATGGGTTAAAACCATTTCAAAGCTTCAATTCTTGCTCTAATGAGCTTCTTCCTTTCAAAACAAGTTGAAAACATGGACTCAAGCTTAATTATGAACATGCATGTGACAATTTGCCATGAAATCAACTCAAAATTCATCAATACACACATGCATGCATGGAATGTGTCCTAATCCAACATGCTAGAACTAATTCATGGCTCAACTCTCAAATTTGGCATGAGTCATGCAAGAACAATCTTAAATACAACAATGAGAGGTTCAATTACCTTACCTAGGTCTTGAATGCAAGATACACAAGCTCAAATATGCAAATCTCCTACAAATTCTTCAAGTTTCTAAGCAAATTGTGAAGAACTCAAGCTTACTCTCCCTCTCTCCCTCTCAAGTCGGCAAGAGCATGAAAATGGCTGAGCAAAATGTTGCCTAAGTGTATAATGAGGCTCAAATATATTGCATTGAGTGGGCCACTAAGGGTTAGTTTGGTAATTTAGTCCAAGACTAGCAATTGATCAATATTTAATCTTATTTAATCATACTAAATCAATTTTCAGATAAATGTACCATAAAATAACATTAATTCTAAGGATCATAAAACACTAATCAATTTCGGGTTCGGCCGCCGATAAGGCCTTCAATTTGCAGTTAAAACATATAAACATGAACAGATATTCAAACAGTCGAACAGATAGAATGCGATTCAAACAGATACAGTCAATCAATCGGTTTCAGTTTTCAGTCAGTTAGTTCAGTATTTTAATCAGTTCCATTTCCAGTCTTAATCAGTTTCAGTTTAGCGGTAATCAGTGGTTATTCGGTAAACAGTAACGAGGGTTGTTACAATTTTTCATCATGCATAATATTCATGGCACATGAAACGAGACTCAAGGACTCTAGATGTACAAAAATATATTACATATTGATATTAAAGTATTCTTATACCAATAGTATTGATATTAAAGTATTCTTATACCAATAGTATGTAAATAATATGCAATAGTGCGTTCAATGAATTTGAATTATGAGATGAACTATTAAACAAAATTGTGTAATTGTGCAGTTAATTCCATACCTTCAATTATATTACAAATACGAATTATGAAAAATGAAATGAAAAGTTGATAGAAAAAGATTTGTGTAATACTATACTAGTGGTAACCCGTGCTATGCACGGGACTTTATAAATTAAAAAAAAAATCATTATAATTATCTTGAAGTAATTTAATATTTTATCTTGCAGTATACATGAAATTTATAAGTTAATTTTTATGTTTATACTTTTTAAATTATTAGTTTAAAAAAATAAAAAAATATATATATAAATATATTTAGTGCAATTTTGATAATTTGTATTTAAAAAAAGTTAAACCTGATTAAATGAGATTAACTGAGTTATGACATACCTCTTCTTGTTATGAAAATATACAAATTTAAAAGTTATAATTAAAACAAATATATAATTTTATTATTAAATATGAAATTAAGTGATATTTAACAATAATTAATATGATGTTTCTATTATTAATCCAATAATTTAAGTTACATTTCTTTTCATTTCAATTTCATAACTAAAAATTCAATACGAATATAATACACACACGAATTTCTAGTCTTTATAAATAAGAATGTTTCAAAATATTTTCAAACTTTCATCATTTTCTTTTTAATTTTTTTTTATCTAATTTGATTTTAAATTTGAATAAAATTTTTGATTTGATATGAATTATTTTAACTTTTTTATTAAATTTTTATCAAATTTTAAAAGAACTTTCATTCTTATCCCATTTTTTTTTTCTTTTCACCAATTTTGATGGGAAAAAATAATAATTTTCAATGTTTCATCTTTTTAAATTTTTATCAAATTATAATTTTATAAAAAAATATATTAAGGGTTAAAGATTGGGGAATTTTTTTTAAGGTCCCTAATAATAAAAATTTAGAGGATAAAGGACACTCGAAAAAATAGTGATGCATCAGGTCCCTGAACAACTTGGCGTGCATTTTTAATTATTTTGTGGACCAAAATACCCTCACGAAAATCAACACAGAAACGAAACTCATTCCGACGTCTGAGTTCCATTCCAAGCATCCAACATCTTCACGAACAGGAGAACAACAAAATTAGGGTTTCAACATCATCTTCACCATCGACATTAGAGCTTCATTATCTTCTGCAAAAATCATTCACATTCCTTCCTCACAAATTTCTCTGACCTTCGTTAGAGCTTCGTTTTCACTGCTTATCGTCATCTCAGTCCACCTTCGTCACGTCGCATCTTCATCTCAGGCCATATCAGCTCGTCATTCAAAGTTTCATCTTAACTCTGGTGAGTTTTTCTACAATACAACTAGATTTTCTCTAGAAACACAGTTAATTGCATTTTATATTAACCTTCCATAAATTAGGGTTTCAATTTTGTAATAAAAAGCACCTGAATTTGGAAAAAGTTATTTCTGTGTGTTTTGAACTTATTCTTGAACATGTTTGTGTGATTTTATCTGTAAATTTCTCTAGCATTTGAATTTCTCTGATTTTTGGTTGATGTATATTTTTTCTTTCAATTTTCTCTGGCATGTTTATGTTGAAAAAAGCAATTTTCTGTGTTTTCATCTTATTCTTGAACATGTTTCTGTAATTTTGTCTATAAATTTCCCTGCTCTGTAAATTTCTCTGTAATATGTATTTTGAATTGGAATGTCTATCTTTCTCTGGAATGTCTATCACTCTCTTGCCTCTATCTAAGTTTCTCCGGTATTTATAATTTTCTCTGACCACATTACATCACTTTCCTCCCTTGTGTGTCTCTATCATGTTTAATTTTCTCTGGCATTTTAATATTATGGACTGGAATGAATGTTTCTTCTTTAAATTTTCTCTGACATGTGTATTTTGAAAAAAAGTTATTTCTCTGTGTTTTCATCTTATTCTTGAACATTTTTCTGTGATTTTGTCTATGAATTTCTCTGCTTTGTAAATTTCTCTAAAATATGTATTTTTCTCTGGAATGTCTATTACTCTCTTGCCTCTGTCTAAGTTTCTCTGGTATTCATAATTTTCTCTGACAACATCACATCACTTTCCTCCCTTTGTGTGTCTCTATCATGGTTAATTTTCTCTAGTTGTGTATGTAAATTTCTCTGGCATTTTAATATTATGAATTGAAATTTTCTCTAGAATGGAAATTTCCTCAAAAATGTGTAATTTCGTCTTAATGTGTATTTATCTCTGATATGTTTATTTTGTTCAATTCTTGGTTTCAATGTGGTGTAATTTCAGTGGCATGTTTACATTACTTTGTTTATTTTATCTTGCTAATTGTAGAATAGAAATTTTCTTTGCCTTGCCATGTTTACTTTTCTCTGTCATTCATTTTCTCTGGTATGTTTGCTTCTATATGTAATTTTAACAATTATTGACAATTTCTCTCCCATGTTTATGATGCTTTGTTGATTTTCTTTGACATTTAATTTTTAATATCCAATTTTCTCTGGCATGTCTAATTTTTTGTAATTTTCCCTCATCTGTAATTTTCTCTGACATCTAAAATTTTCTCTTATCTGTAATTTTCTCCCTTATCTGTAACTTTCTCTAACATGTCCAATTTTCTCTGGCATGTTCAATTTTCTCTGGAATTTAATGTTGACATCCTTATGTTTTAATCATTGTCTAGAAATGGCAAAACGTAAAAGCACTGAAACACCGGAAACACCAAGTAAGAAACAGAAACTCTCTCAGTCTTTTTATGAGCTACGATCAAAAACCAGTAGCAAAACACTGGAAACACCAAGCAAGAAAGAACAACTCTCTCAGTCTTCTTATGATCTAAGATCAAAAACCAGCAGCAAAACACCACAAACTCCTCGCCAAATCACATAAGGTGATGAAGCAACTAGCACCCAGATGAGTACCCCAACTTCAAAGGACTCAAGCTCAAGGGGGAAAAAACATGTTAAACTCCACATAAAGAGAGCTCACTACACCATTCAATTCCGATCCAACCTCTCATCTGTTGTCTCCTTTTTTCAAACACTTAAATTCAATTCAAAACAACTTGTAGAGCTTCAAAAGACCCCATTCTGGTATTTGATCTAAGCTCTAACCAGTGGAAAGATGGATCCAAAGAAATCTAGGAAATCCGATGATGATGTAGTTGCCATAATCAAATGTTACAATGAAAAACAAAAGCATTCACAGTTGGTAAGAAGAACCTAACCTTACAACAAATGATATGACCTTGATTTTTGGTTTGGAAGGAGGTAAAGGAGTGTCATTAAGATACTCTAAAAAGCCAAAATCTGCATTCCTAAGGAGAAGATTCCAAAAGGACACAAGGCTCACTAGTCTTGTTCTTAAAAACGCCTTGGTCAAAGCAATGAAAGGCAAGCAACCAACAGACTTCAAAGATGTAGCAATCATTGTTACATTGTACTTGTGTCTCACCCTATTTTTTGCAACAAGTGGGAATTCAATATGGTGGGTTTTTATAAAGTATGTGGAACCTCTTCAATCAATGAAACAGTATGATTGGCCAGAAGCAATCACATCAACATTGATTGATTCTATCATGGCGTTGCACAAAACTCCAGAAAAAGTTACGGGGTGTGTCATTGCATTGTTGGTAAGTATAATATCCATTCAAATTTGCAGTTATCATACTTACAGATTTGTGTGTTTAGAAAATTTTATTTACTTTAATCTTCATCACAGTATTGGCTATGTGAACATGCAACTATAATTGACTCGGAAGACAGTAACACAACTGACTTCCAAAGATGTGCCAAGTGGAACCTGCAAACCTTGACGAAACAGCTACAGAAGACACCAGTCCACTCTCTTGCACCTCGACAGGTTAGATTCCTATCGCTACTGAAATCTCAGTGAAATTCCAAAATTTCTCTGACCACTACTTTGTTCCCCTCCTTGTGCATTGATTGATTAAGATCAATTTTCTCTGAACTATCAATTTATGTTTTCTTCTTTGGTACCAACTGGTTTATTTCTGCCATTGTAATCAATTTTTTCTACAATCCAAATTTCTCTGACCACAATTGTAACACATTAACTTATATGCCCTGATTGATTTTCTCTAATATCTGAATTATGTTGGTTGTTTCATAATTTTCTCTGGCCCATAAAATTGTTTCTCCTTGTGTGTAATTTTCCCTGGCCCATAACTTACGTGCTTTGCATCTTTGATAAACATTGTTTTTCTCTGCCCTTCTAATGAATTTTCTCTGGAATCCAAATTTCTCTGACACAATTATAGTCAAACATTAACTTATATGCCTTGATTGATTTTCTCTGATATCTAAATTATGTTGCTTGTTTCATAATTTTCTCTGCCTCATAAAATTAACTCATTGTCTGTAATTTTCTCTGAAGTTTGTTTCCCATTAGTATGATTTAGATGAATTTTATTTTCCTTATTTGAATTTTTTCTCTCAGTGAATTTTGTAACATTTCTCTAGTAAATACAGATAGATACCAAGGAGCTAGTCAAAAACCCATCAGAGGAGTTCTGTCTTGGTAAAAAGACGAAGAAAGAATCAAAAAAGGCAATTGTCAAATTCAAGGAGACATTACAAGATTCATCTGAAGATCAAGCAATTGTCAAATTCAATGAAGAAGCAGAAGGCAACATAGAAGAATACGAAGCCAGCAATGGACAAGAAGATCAAACAAGCAGTGGAGAAGGAGAAGCCAGAGAAGAAAGTGAAGAAATAGAAGCAGAAGCCAAAGAACAAAATGAACAGAAAGAATAAGACAGTGAAGAACAAGATGAAGAAGAAGATGAACAGCAAGAAGAAAACAAGGAGGAAAGTGACGAAGAAGAATGTAATGAGCTAATGGACCAACAACGTGACAGCAATTGTGGCTCAACAATGCATCAGCCTCAAGAATTTGAGGAATCGAAGGATGCCCAAATTGCTGATCTACGTCAAAGACTAAAGGCACTTTATCAATCTAAAAAAGAAGAAGAGAGAAATTGGATTGAATTACTTGCTGAAAAGGATATTGCAATAAGAACCTTCACATCACTTAACTCAGAATTTCAAGAAAGAGAGAGCACAATCCAACTGAAACTAAGGATGTTGGAGGTTCAAAAAGAAGACGATGCAAAAACAATTCAACAGTTGAGGTGTTCAATTTCGAAGCTTCAAACTGAAAATGCTAAATTGCATGAACAACTTCAAGAACTATCCGTCCAACTAGCAACACAACCATACCGAACACCAACACAACTTCAACCACAAGGTCAGTGAAAATCTTGAGCCACAAAAAGTTATGTCCTTGTGTCAACATAACTCAGAGAAATTTCTATTTATTATAATTTTCTATGTCATTGGTAATTTTCTCTGGAAGTTATATTTTTCTGAACAAATTAGTTTCTGCCACTTATTTCTATTGATTTCTACTGCTCATTTCGTTTCTTTGTCTATTTTGGGGCTTGTTTCATTTTCACGGTGTATAGTTGGAATGCAAGTGGAACAACAACCAACAACACAACAAGAACAAATGGCACACGAAGAACAACCGAAACAAAAGACGAAAGTATATGGTAACTGGAAAATATTGAATCAAATAAATTTACATATTGAAATATCATCTGTTACTTCAGAGAAATTTCACTTTTACTAATATTTTCACTGTCTACAGTCAAAAAAGATCCGACGTCAATGATAAAAAATTTGAAGGCAAAAGAAAAGAAGGAAAAACAGCACAATCCAGAATTTCAATATCCCAAACTTGCGAAAGTGACTAGAGCTTCAAAACAACCTGCAAAGCAAACTGAGCAAACCACGAAGGACAAAGAAGTACTTGATGCTGATGTGTACGTCTTGCCTCAACCTACAAACATCAGAAAATCTTGGGTCTTTCCACAAACTCTACCGATTTCAAGATTGATAAAAGATCATGTAAAAGACATTTTGCAGCACATATCAAATGTGTCTGGACTTGAGTAAGTACAACAAACAAAATACAAGATAACAAACAACAAATTACAAACTTATATTGCATTAACAACAATTAAATCCCTTCTTTGTCATCTTGCAGGGCTTCAATTTGGACAAGTGAGTTGAATCTCATTATCTTCGAAGACATTGGAAACCTAATAAAGCAAAAAGAAATTGCCAACAATGTAAGTATTTCATCAAAATTTCTCTGCAATGTTCCATCAGCCTTTATAAACCAATATTACAATTATAAATCATATTTTTCAGGTCATTGATGGCTATGGAGAGATCCTTTTGGTTGACCAAATCAGAGAAAGACAAAAACCAACTTCATTTTTTTTCACATCCATGAGCTTAGTATGTTACTAGTATTTTATTTGATTTTCTCTGGAATTTACTTACTACTTTCTCTTCTTAAGATACTTCTTGAAGCCAGTTGTGTCACTACTCTAATTTTCTCTGGCTATTTATGTGCATTTAATATTTCTCTGTGTATATTTCTTAAATTCCTGTCATTTCAACTTTCTCATAACATAACCATTTTTTGATTTTCTCTGATCACAGAATTTCATCAAGATGACAGAAAATCAATCTTTTCGAATGTCCTTATTTGACAAGCATATTGAAACAGCATGGAGGAACTACAGGTTCCTCCATTTCCCAATAAATACTGGAGGTAATGAAAAGTCCACACATGGAAATCACTGGACCTTGCTTGTCCTGGACAAACAAGATAATTTATGGAGGTTCTACAACTCACTGAGGCCAAGGAGGGATGATGCAGAAGACAAATATGTCAAAGATGCAAAACAATTGGTAACGAGTGCAAATTTCTCTGATCCATCATAATCTTTATGTGATGATAATTTTCATAGAATCCCATTTATTTGTCTGTAAATTTCTCTGTTATTTAAAAATTATTTTTTTGCAGCAAGATTATGTGGAGAATTTTTTGAAAGCTTGCCTTGAAAGAGAAGCTCAATCACAACCCTCTTTCAAATTGATAAACTCACAAAACACAAGTTACGACTTTGAGTATGTCAACAATGCTCCACAACAAGAAAGTGATTCGTAAGTTTCATACATCTATAAATAAGATAATCTGATTTACATGTTTCTCAAAACTAACCATACCTATAATTTGTATGCAGTCTGGATTGTGGCCTCTTTGTCTGCTATATAATGAAACAATATAGCAAGCATGAACCTATCAGCTCCAAATTGTCCACACAAGAAATAAGGTTGATGAGGGCAGAACTCGTAGAGAGATTTGTGACCGAAGTTGGCCAGTCATGAACTGAACCAATTGAAATAGCTCCAGAAGAATAACAAAAAATGTAATAGTGAAACTAGTGAAAGGAAGACAATGTACATATCCACACAGAGAAAATTGTCTCACATATATGTATATATCCATACAGTATTAACCATTCAGTTTTTTGTTGATACATTGAAGGAATGATGACGCTTGACATATATGTATATATCCTTTCTTCACTAATGTAAATTTCATTTTTTTTTAAATTTTGACTAATGTAAATTTCATACCTATCGATAGTTAAATATATATATATATATATTTTTTGTTGTGATTGTTAACACAATCCACACAGAGAAAATTGTTTACATAAATTTCTCTGATATGATATTACCAGAAATTCATAGAGAAATTTAACTTGTATCGTCCAAAGGGGATGCCTATATGATCATGTAATCTGTAATGCTTTGTGTTGGTACAAAACAATCATCAAACTCAACAAAACACAAAGCGCACAGTAATTTTATCTGAAACTGGAAAATTTCACTATATAAATTTCAAATTTCAAAACACAATGCCTAGATAGTTTTCTCTGATAGTGGAAAATTTCTCCAGATGAAATTGATGGATTCGAATGGTGACAGAAAATAGAATTTCTGAGTTGTGAATTTCTCTAGGTTGAGTGATATGGAGAGGAGGAATTTTTCTAGGTTGGTGAGGAAAATTTCTCTGGCTTTGACAAAAATTTCTGAGTTGAAGTGAGTCCAGAGAAATTATTCCCTAGTCCAGAGAAATTCTCAACTCAAAGAAATTTCAAAAGAGCTTAATTTTGTTTCTTGGTTGTACTCAGTGCAATAATTTTGTGTATGCTCTGTCTGGTGTGCACATTTCTTGAAATGATTGATATGAAGTTACAAGAAATTCACAGAGAAATTTAACTCCTATCGTGCCAAAGAAGGTGCCTATATGATCATGCAATCTCTAATGCACTGTGTTAGTACAAAACAATTATCAAATTCAAAAAACACAATCCACACAGTACTTTTCTCTGCCATTGTCAAATTTATGTGGATGAATTTGAAGTTTCAAAACACAATACACAGAATTTTCTCTGCCATAGGAAAATTTCACTGGATGAATTTGACAGGTATTATAAACCCACTGCCTATAGTATATATCAACAAACACAATGCACACTTTAACTGATATTGGAAAATTTTTCTAGATGAATTTGATTGATATTATTATATACACTGTCTAAAAAATACATTTCACAAAACAAAATACACAAAGTAATCATCAAATGTATTATTCAATCAATAAAATGTATAATCTTCAACTATTTAACAAAGGTTCCTTGCATGTCCTCTTATTATGGTGACCAATACTCTCACAACGACTACACTTAATCACCCTTTTAAACTCTCCAGTAGAAGCAATTCTGTTCTTCTTCGGCCTCCCAGCTGGTCTCTTGCGCAATGGAGGTAAAATCATAGCATCTTCAATGCTACACACAGGTTTTTCAATAGTTGGAACTGGGCCAATCGAAAATGAGTATGCTTGACGATACATGTCAGCATGAAAAAATGGTTCAACAAATGAATTCAAATTCTTTCCACTCCTAAAAATTACAGCAACAGCATGTTGACATGGATACCCATTTATTTCCCATTTTCGACATGAACAAGTTCTCAACTCAAGATCAACCATAACCGAAGGAAAACAATGCATTTCAAAGACATTATCAGATGATAAACTCACATTCCATGTCCTCCCATCCAAGAAAGCCTTCTCCAATACACTATCCATATGAGGACAGAGAACTTTATTCCATTTACTAGAGAGCAGCCTCCTATCAGACCTCATATTCATGATTTGCAACCGTATGATGTCCACCAAATTTGTTATTGGCTAGTGCCGAGCATCTCGTATCCATGAATTGAATGACTCAGCAACATTTGAATACATCTCACCATAACGTTTCCCCTCAAAATATGCATCACTCCAATTTTCATATGGTAAACTTCTCAAGAAAACACTCACAATGTCTCCTCCCTCCCTTTTTAATTCATTTAACTTAAAATGAAACGATGCCTTTGTTGGCGCATATGCACATTCTGAAAACTTGGACACAATCGTCTCCCCAACCAAATTTGTGTTTCCACATGATAACTTATCCCTCAAATTTCTCTTTAGATATTCAAGACAAAATCCATGAAAGCAGTTAGGGAAAAATCTAGCAATTCCTTCCACAATACCACAATGTCGATCTGATATGAAACTTATCACCCTTTCTGATCCCAATACTCCATATAAATGTTCAAGAAACCAACACCAATTGTCTTTATTCTTAGCATCAACAACAGCAAAAGCTATAGGGAAAAAAACCTACAAAACAAATAGTAACAAGCATATTAGATATACACACGCAGAGAAAATTAGAACAATAAACAACCAGAGAAATTTGACACTGCAAACATCCAGAGAAAATTCACTTAGTGCCTAACTCCAGAGAAAATTCACACATTGGCAACATCCAGAGAAAATTGACTTAGTGACCAACTATAGAGAAAATTCACACAATCAGAATATCCAGAGAACATTCACTTAGTGAACAACTACAGATACAATTCACACAATCACAACATTCAGAGAGAATTCACACACTGACCAAAATCCAGTGAAAATTCTCACAGTGGCCACAACAATACAAAATCCACACAGTGGCCAAAACCAGAGAAAATTCAAAGTGTCAGAGAAAAATCACATTCACTCAATTCATACATGTATAGAAAATTCACATACTTAGATAAAATTATATATATTTACAATTACCTTCATTCCCATCTTTCCCCGTTGCAGCAAGCATAACTCCTTTGTATCGTCCTTTAAAAAATGTTCCATCAAGAAAAAGCAATGACCGACAATATTTGAAACCATCAATGCATGTATGAAAAGCCACAAACACTCTTTTGAAACACTTGTTATCTTCAAAATCTAACTCAAAACGACTACCTGGATTGTTCTTCAATGCCTCATCAAAATACCACCGTAATTGATCGAATGCCAAACAAGAATCCCCATATGTACTACATTTTGCTTTTTCAACCCCCAACCAACCACAGCTATAACTGATTGAGACCACATACTTGTCTTTCATTTCTTTGACAACATCAACTGGACGAGTTAAAGGTTTTGCACTTACCTCTTCAAGTATCAGCCCAGAAACTAAGCTGGAACTCATCCTAGCATGTTTACTCGTACGAACCGCCATACCACAAGTATGTTCATTGTTCAAAGTCCTTATGTAGAAGAACCTATTTGTTTTTTCAACTGAAGCATGTACACGCCACATACATCCCCTTGATTCCTTATATGCACATTCTGCCGTAACCCTCAGCTTGTCATTTTTAATATACATAAACTGAAAACCAACCTCAATAGCATACTTGCATAAAAAAGTACGGAACTCAACCACACCACCCTCAAACTTTTGTCCAACACTCGTAATATTATTTCGCCAACCAGCTGACAATAACACATTTTCTTGGTGAGAACAAAACGTAGAGGGTGAATTCCTTTCAATATCCACCAGCCTATCACATTCACCATCCACAACATCTACCCAATTAGACCCCACTTCATCCTCTTCATAAGAAGTACTACACCTACTAACTGAAACATCAACTATATCAACACCGCGTGCACAAACAACCCTCAACATATTCAGAAAATCAATATTATTTCGAACCATACAATTCGGATGGCCCACAATAGAATATGAAATACACATAGTTTCAGGTTTCAAATTCTCCCATGTTTTACACAAAATGCCAACCAATTCATCAAAATTCAATTCACATGAAACATTAATGACAATAGTATCATCCCCATATTTGCACAACAACAACACTGCACTGTCCATCGAAACTGAAAGAAAAAACAAGAAAAATAATTTGTTCAACATAAAAACACTTCACAATAACAACATAAAAGTCCAGAGAAATTTAAGAACTTTTGCTCAGAAAAACAAAAAAATTATATTCATTAATTTTCTCTGAACTACAAACTGAAAGTGAATAACAAACTTATAATTTTCTATCAATTACAAATAAAAGTCCAGAGAAATTTAAGAACTTACATTTATTTTCTCAGATTCAATCTGCATTAGAAACTTTGGATTATAATAACAAACGTACAATTTTCTCTGGACTATACCAACAAAAGTGCAGATAATGAAATTTCTCTGGTTTAAACAAATTTCTCTGGTTTGAAAAAATAGAGAACAAAACTTATCATTGATCAGCATGTTAATGAAAAACAGAGCATGAAAAATGAACTCTAAACATCAAAATCAACTACACTGTCAACACTCTTTGAAATTGATCAAAAAATAGAGAATCAAAATTAATTCCAAAAAATAAAAATCAACTCTATCAAGATGGCCTCTGTCTAAAATTGATCAATAACAGAAAATGAAAAATCAACTCCAAAAATCATAAACAACTTCATCAAGCTAGCCTCTCTTTAATTACGAATTGTTTAAACCCTGTCACAAAATCAAATCGGAATTGAAAAACAAAATCAAATCGGAACTTAATTACGAATTGATCAAAACTGGAAACAAAAACCTAATGCAAAAATACACTCGATCAAAACTGCACAAAATCAAATCGGAATCCTTACATAAAATTCAAACAAAAATCAAAATTCATGTAAAATCTGTATCGAAACCATACCTGATTCAACTCAACTCAAAAACCTACGCGATCAACACATTGTAACACCTACACGATCGTCGAAATCTCTATCGTCAAGTACACTGCAACACTTCCGAAATCCCTACGAAATCTCCGACAAAATCTCCACCAAGAAACTAGTTTCCAAAATCTCCACCAAGAAATCAACAACTGAATATTCTTGTCTGTTTTTTTTTTTTTTTTTTTTTGAACTGAGCAATAGAATATTCCAAAATCCAAACAAGGGTAAATTAGGTATAAAATAAAGTTGAGGGACTTTAGCCATCAAAACATATTATTGTGGACCACTCTTCCTATCAAAAGTTGGAGAGGGACCTTAGACCAATTTTCCCTTAAAGATTCTCTTAATTGGAATTATAGTGAAATAACATCTTGAAATAGTCAAAGTTTGAGTATGTAGTTGGTTAAAATGTATAATTTAATTAATTCCCTTCTCATATTTGTATAAAAATTGACACTTATGACTACATCATTATAAGTTGGATTATGAAAAAAGATTTGGGGTGTCAAACATTTTCCATTTGTAAATATCCTACATATTAAAAAATGAAAAAAAAAGAAAAAGAAAAAGAAAATGTGTAGCCTTTTTTATATGTGTTTATCAGTTTTGTTTTATGGACATAAACAATTGATGTTTCAATTTAAAAAATTAAAAAGTAAAAAAAAAAAAATAGATTGGGTTTTTTAGAGATAAAAGAAACCATCTAACTCTTCTATATACTATTAAGATGGATTATTTCAATTTAAAAAATATATATATATAGATTGTGCTTTTTAGAGATAAATAAACCATCTAACTCTTCTATATACTATTAAGATAGACTATTTTAATCACATAAAAAAATAGAAATTATATGCTATTATATACAACTATAGTAATAACAAATTAACTATAATATATATGAAAAGTTATATTAAACTTTCATTTTCAATTAATTGAATTATAATTAACAAACTAACAAATAGTAATAATGGTCTAATGGGATAGAAAGAGAATAAAAATAAAGAATAAAATGATATTTAAAAGTTTTAAATTTACCTAGTTATACAAAAATTTAATGTTATAGTAAAATCTTGAATTCTCAATAAATTCACATTTTTTATAAAATAAAATGACAAAAATCATAAAAAAATTGATACCCTTTTTTTTAATTCAATTTTGTGGTCTTCACAGAAGAAAACAAAATTCGATCAAAATTCTTGACATGGAACGGACATAGATACTTCGATTACAACCATAATCACCAATAATTCTTCTATACCATGCAAACCTGTAAACAAATACATAAATCTCAGTAAAACTGAAACCAAAAGCAAACCAATAGTAGAGAAAGAGAATCACACAGTGAAAAAATAAAAATAAATAAATAAATAAATTTATATAATTGGAGAATGTTACTTCCAACAACTTAAACCTCACCTAACTCAATCCGTTATCTCCTCTGTTAGTGCCCACAAAGTTTAGGGGTTGTGATGACTAATCAGATTATTCTTTAAATAAGATTTGAAAATTGATTAATTTGTCTCATTAAGTGATTTAAAATATTGACATATATACATCATAAAAATAGATAATTATATTACTAAATCATAATTCAAATTTAGATATTGTCATATTTTTTTAGATCCATATCTAAATTTTTATCTTTTTTATTTTTGTGTGATTTCTATTCAGAGTTTTTTTTTTTAAAATTTATTTAAGATGTAGTTGTGGGTATCTATTTTTTTAATTTAATTTATCTATTATTTCTATTTGTTTTTAATTATTATTATTTAGGTAAGTTATGATGTGAGTTAGATTTGTGATAGATATGTAGGTTTTATTGATTTAAAGTATAATGGTGGGAGATATTTTTAAATTAGATTTGTTTAGATAAAATTTAAAGATTTTTAAAATTTAAAATTGGATATTGAGATGTAAAAGAAAGATTTTAACTGAATAAATAAAAAATCAAATTTATTAATTTTGTATATTTATATATCTGATTTTTAGTTTTTTTTTTTAATGTTATAATATAATATATAAGATATAGATAGATTTCTACAACTTTCAAGAAAAATATTATCTAATTTTTTGGGAAAAAAAGAAGGAAGGCAAGTTTTAATATTTTCTTTTGAAAATCAGTGAGAGAGATTAGGATAAAGAGATTATGAAATATTTTTGTTATTAAATAAATAAATTAGTCAATAGTTTTTTTAATCTATTTTATAAATTAAAAAAGCAATAATTTTAGAAAATTGATTAATTTGTCCTATTAAGTGATTTAAAATTTTGATAGATATAATTCAAAAAAATAGATAATTATATTACTAAATCATAATTTAAATTTAGATGTTATATCTTTTTGAGATCTATAGCTAAATTCTTATCTTCTTTATTTTTGTGTGTAATCATAATGTATGGGAGAAATTGAAAAGGGTGCTACAGTAATTATGAGAGAAGTCAAACGGGTTTGTGGGTTGGGAGAAGTCAATAAATGCTGAGTTTTTTTTTTTTTTTAAATCAAAAAATTAGAAAATTTGGATTAAGATATTGGAGCTCCCACAAAGCTTGTAGATTAGAAACCCCATTTTCCTTATATAATACTAGCCTATAACCCGTGCTATACACAGGATAATTATAGATATTTATATTTGTTTTAGATTTTTTTTTAATATATAAATTATGTTTTTTAAGACTTTTTTATAAAAATAATTTAACAATCTTATCACTAACCATAGTGTATGAGAGAAGTTAAAATGGATATTGCAGTAACTATAATCTGTATCTATAATTATTTGTATGATGAGATTTTAAATATTGATCAGGAGATTTTGACCAAATCAATAAATGCAGGCATGCGGAAAGACATGTGGATTGAAAAAAGTTAATAAATGTTGATCAGGAGATTTTGACCAAATCAATAAATGCTAAGTTTTTTTTTTTTAATAAAAAATTTAGAAAATTCAGATTGAGATATTGAAGCTCCCACATGCCTTGGGGGTTAAAAACCCCCTTTTCCCTAATGTGGTACTAGCCTATCACCTGTGCTATGCACAGGATAATTATAAATATTTATATTTGTTTTAGATTTTTTTAAATATATAAATTATGTTTTTTAAAATTTTTTATAAAAATAATTTAACAATCTTATCACTAACTATAGTGTATGGGAGAAGTTGAAAAGGGTACTGTAATAACTATGCACTTGTTGTATCTATAATTATCTGTATAAGGAGATTTTAAATGCTGATTAGAGAATTTTGACCAAATCAATAAATGCAGGCATGTGGAAAGACACATGGATTGAAAAAATGTAATAAATGCTTATTAGGGGATATATATGTGAATTGTGATTTTTAAATGTCTTTTTTTTTTTTTTTTTTTTTTTTTTTAAAATGTCTTGTTCTTTTTTTTTTTCTTTTTAATATTATATTGAAGTTTAATATTTTGATAATAATCATGTACTGGACTTTTCCATGAATTAAATGTCTTGTTTTTTTATATTATATTAAAGTTTAATATTTTGATAATAATCATATGTGTTGTACTTTTCAAGGAATTTTTTTTTATGCTTGTTCTTAATGCATTCATTAAAGTGTTATTATGAGGGATAATAATCATATGTGTTGGGACTTTTCAAGAAATTCATATGTATTGGACTTTTCAAGAAATTTTTTTATACTTATTCTTAATGCATTAAAGTGTTATTATAAGGATAAGGCTTAGGGGTTGTGAAAAATTAATAAATGCTAAGGTTTTTTTTTTTTTTTTAAATCAAAAAATCAAGAAATTTAGATTGGGATATTGGAACTCCCACAAAACTTGTGGGTTAGAGATAGATATAAACAAATAGATAGATATAGATATAGATATTTATATTTGTTTTAAATTTTTTTAATATACAAATTATTTGTTTTGGAAAAGGTACTGCAGTAATTATAAGAGAAGTAAAAAAGTCTTGTGGATTGAGAGAAGTTAATAAATGCTGAGGTTAATTTTTTTTTTAAACAAAAAATTAGAAAATTAAGATTGGTATATTGGAGCTCCCACAGGCCTTCGGGGTTAGAAACCCCCTTTTGTTTAATATATAGTATAGACTACCATATCAACCGTGCTATGCACGGATCGTGTTTACAATTATATATATATATGTGAATTGTGATTTTTAAATATTTTTTTTAAATGTCTTCTTTTTTCCTTTTTTATATTATATTAAAGTTTAATATTTTGATAATAATCATATGTGTTGGACTTTTCAAGGAATTAAATATCTTTTTTTATTATTATATTATATTAAAGTTTAATATTTTGAAAATAATCATATGTGTTGGACTTTTCAAGAATTTTTTTTTATGCTTGTTCTTAATGCATTAAAGTATTATTATGAGGGATAATAATCATATGTGTTGGGACTTTTCAAGGAATTCATATGTGTTGGATTTCAAAGAATTTTTTTTATGCTTGTTTTTAATGCATTAAAGTATTACTATGATGGTAAGACTTGGGAGTTGGGAGAAGTTAATAAATGCTAAGATTTTTTTTAAAATAAAAAAATCAAGAAATTATGCACAGATTGTGTTTACAATTATCTATATATGTGAATTACGATTTTTAAATGCCTTTTTCTTTCTTTTTTTTTAAAATGTCTTCTTTTTTTCCTTTGTTATATTATATTAAAGTTTAATATTTTGATAATAATCATATGTGTTAGACTTTTCAAGAAATTAAATGTCTTTATTTATTTATTTATTATATTATATTAAAGTTTAATATTTTGATAATAATCATATATGTTGGACTTTTCAAGAATTTTTTTTATACTTGTTCTTAATGCATTAAAGTGTTATTATGAGGGATAATAATCATATGCGTTGGGACTTTTCAAGAAATTCATGTGTTGGATTTTAAGAATTTTTTTTATGCTTGTTCTTAATGCATTAAAGTGTTATTATGAGGGTAAGCCTTGGGGGTTGAGAGAGGTTCATAAATGTTAAGGTTTTTTTTTTTTTTAAATAAAAAAATCAGGAAATTTAGATTGGGAGATTGGAGCTTCCACAAGACTTGGGGTTAAAAACCCCCTTTTGCTTAATATATAGTATAGATAGATATAGATATTTAAAGGACATTTTTATCGTTTATTGTTTAAACTAAGATTGTGAACCTGACAATTTAGCTATAAATTAATGTTTATTTTATAAAATTTCTTATTTATCATTAAATTCTTTAGCCGAGTATATATTCATTTCTCATTTAGTTGTATTTTGGATACAGATCAATTTATCCATACAAGTCTCCATACTTTGTATACATATCACATATCAATTTAAGAGACACGCATAATTATAGTACTAAAAGTTGATGAAAAAATTCACATTCCACTAGTAATCTAAAGTACATGAAAAAAAATCTAGATTTTGTTTACTCGTTAAGTAAATAAAAGAGTGCTGTTATTTATTCTTACATTTTTTTCTTAGAATCCCCACTTCCTTCATTTTTTTTTAATTCTAATTTTATCAAACATAAAATTTCATTTTTACCCTTATCGTTAATCTTCTAACCTTAATTTTTCAAACCATAGCTCTAACCCTAATAACATCCCATCACCTCTGACAATCATCGCCTTCTCTGACACCATCCAACAACCTCTAGTCACTGCAGCTACCACTCCCTCCGACGTTTCATCGTCGCAACCACCACCATCGTTGTAGTCCCTTACCACCGCAATTGCCACTCTCTCTGGCGCAACCAGTCACCAACTCCATTGACAAGCACCCATAGTGTCTCCTCAACCATTGCATCCCATCTCCCAACCCTAAGTCGCCATTGTAATCTATCTCTGGCACGATAACCTATCTCCACCACCTCCATCGACAAGCACCCCTAGTCTCTTCTCAACCATCGCATCACATCTTCCAAACCTATGTCACCACTGTGATCTATCTCTGGCACCATAACCTATCTCCACCACCTCTTCCGATAAACACCCCTAACCCTTCCTTCACTATCGCAGTCCATCTCAAAATCAAAACCCTAAAATTGAACTCCCCCAAAATCAAAACACTAACAGAGAGAGAGAGAGAGAGAGAGAGAGAGAGAGAGAGAATCTGATTGCCAAAAGTTGTTGGGGTCGCAATTTGGTTGTCAAAAGTTATAATCTGGTTGTCGGAGGCCACTTGGGTAGTGATTTGTAACACCATCATCATTGATACAATCGTTGTTTCCATCCATGCCAAATCTATATATCTCCTACGTTTGCGGTGGTGGTTAGGGGCAGATGTGGGAAAGGACTCGATGGTGAAAGAAGAAGAGGAAGATGAAAAAGAAGGGTTGTGCCGATTGGACGTGGAGGGAAGGAGGTTGTCGTTGAGTGGGTTGCAAATTGGCTGCTAAAGGCAACAACAATAGTGCCGGAGGTGGTGGTTGGGAGTGAGAGATAGGGTTTGGGTGTGAGTTTAGGGTTAGAGGTATAGTTGGTATTAAGATGGAAATTCAAAGAGAAAATTGATAGAACTCATTTTGTTAAGTGAAAGTTCAAAGAAGTGAGAGAGTCAAAATAAAAATGTAGGGATAAATAGTAGTTTTCTAAATAAAATCAGGGCACACTATGTGAAATGTACAAAACATGGAGTCTAATTGTAGCTAGGAACATTTGATACTAGACCAGAAAAACATAAATAAGTGGTGTTCCCCTTTTCGGTCCTTCTATTGCATACTAGTTAAAGCACACATGAAATGTATGTGGTTGATTTGGTACGATTCATTTTTTCACCAATTATAGCAATTACTGTTCATAGATTTAAGTAAAATTTTGAGAAAATTTGAAATCAATTTCTGCGGGATACTATCCGCATGTATATCAGTTGAAAATGAAATTAAAGTTAGGCAAAGTAAAAAAAAAATATAAATTAATTTGTGAATACAGTTGTTTACATTGCATAATCAAAATATAGGCATAAACTACATGGAATTTGAACATATACATCTAAAAATGTATACTTAAATATAGTACAAGGTTGTGTGTCATAGCTATTAAATCAGTCAGTCAAATGTAAATGGGATCTTTCTTTTTTACTAGTTGATAAATGTATATATATATATATACAAATATAGAAAAAAGAAAACTAAAGAAGTTATCAAAATTTAAAACTGTTACATAAGAAAATTTTAGAAATTTTTAAAAAATGTGGCAAAATTCACACTAAACCGAGTTGTACTCTTTATATAAATTTCTACATTATGTAGGTCTCACTCCTTGTAAGACATCTTTGTCTCATTCTATGTTTGGTACTTTGTGCATTTAGACTTATTAGGATAATTCTATATGTACCAAAAAAATATTAAGTACACCCAATTTTGTAATACACTTCTATTAAATTATTTAGAGTTATAATATACTCTCAATGCACCCTATATTTTTTCCTAAATTATCTTTCCATGTACATCCAAATCCCAAATTACACTACTTTGAAAAATCTTTTAAAAAACCTTTAAATAGATTTCTCATTATAGTTATTCATTTAGGATTTATTGCTCTCTACATGTTCTCTCCTTTTATTTCCCGGCATGTCCTAAAGCTTCTCGTAGTTGTTGTTGTTTGGAGTGAGGAAGAAGTTGAAAAAATAATTGAAACTTGAACAAGAAAATGAAAAGAGTTAAATATGAAGAAAACGTATAAGTGATTTGAGAATACCTAGAAAAAAACAATATTTTATCTTGGGATTTAATATGTAATGTCCTTATTGATAAATTTATATTAGGGTATGACAGGAATTAAAATTTTAAATTTTAATTAGGCATACTAAATTATTATTTGAGTTCAAATATAATCAACCGACTTATTATTATAATATAGGAAGAAATTGAAAACACTTCCTAAAGCAAATTCACAAGGCTTTTGGAATCATGAACAAAATAATGCATATTGCATGTCGAACAAAATTTATTTATTTTTAAATAAAAACTTTATATAGAGTTCTGACTTAATAAGAAATTTTAGGAAGCCTTTTTTTTTTTTAAATTATAATAATCTTAACCCAAAGAAAAACAATCCAACTATAAATGCCTTCAACACAAAATAACATTAAAAAACATTTTTCCGCCAAAGTTTCAAATGAAAAAGAATTTCATGATTTGACGCAACTTCAATCTCTATAATGTGATAATGAATTAATGAAATTAAAGGGAAACACAATTCAAATAGATTGAGTCGTCATAAATTGAAATTGAAAGTTGAATAAGGTTTAAGAGAAATTAAAAGACACACCTACAACTTTTATTTATAAACATCAATATGTGTTTAGTTTTGTAATTGAGAATCCCATTTGACAAAACTCATTTCAGTTGTAATTTTATTCACTCTTTTGTTTCAATGAGGCTATCAGTGTTTATGTGTGAATCCAACTCGAATTGTGCCTAGACATAAGAGTTTGTGATCTTAATCATTTCATGTTTGCCACTTCGTTGACTATGCACGGGGATCGAGCTGTTAGCCTATATGTTTTGTACCACCTCTACTCACACTGCTCGAGCGGTCTTCGTAATCCAGCTTACTATAAGGTGCACTGTTTGCTCGTTTTAGGGTTTGAGCCATCCAGAATTTTAGAGAAGAAGAAAAAACAAAGTGTTTTATATTCGAGGTTGCTTTATGAGTGTTTCTTTGATGATTTAAGAGTGATCAATGGATCCATGAACTTTATATTAACATCATCAAGGGGTTTGTTTGTTTTTTTTTTATTCACAAAAGAGTGAAGCGTTCTTCGGTGGATTCCGGGTAAATTGGACCTGAAGCTTTGGTAGATTCCGGAGTGGCTCATCATCATGGATTCGATATCAGCATTATGGATTCAACGTTGGGTAAGAAAATTCCAAGGTGAAGACGGTGGTGGAAGAGGCACATCAGGGTCGGTTCAATTTGGGCATAGATTCGCTAAGTAAAATTGAGGACACATATGTGTAATTCCTTTTTGTTTTCTTAGTGGATTGTTTTGTAGTTTTGGCCCATGATTTTTTTTTTATTACAATTGAAGCGCTCCAATTGTGATTTTTCACGACAAATCGTTGTGTCGATTTGTCATTGATTGTCTGATTGTGATTGTTATTCATTGTTTAAAATTGAAACATAATCACAAATCAATATCTCAGGAATTTCAGATTTTTCAATATGTGATTCAGATTTGTTATAATTCTACATATGGAAAAGTCTAGTTACTATGAAAATTTGTTTAAAAAATTGCCATGAATGAAAAAGTATTGTTGAGATTTAATTAACATATTATTAGACATATACATGTAGAATGAATTCAAAGCAAGAAAATTGTCAAGGATGAAAAAGTGTGGTTGAGATTCAGTTGGTGTATAGTGGATCCGCGTGTAGAATGAATTTCAACTACACATTATTGTTTTTCTATAAAATTCCAAATACAGTTCTAGGTATCTTATTGATTTATATCAGCAACTAAAAGTTTACATGGAATAACTTTCAGATATCGTCAAATCCTACTTTTTAATGGCTTCATTAGGACTCTCTTCTTCCTGTTGCTATCGCTACCTGTAGCTCGACTTTTTTGTGCCCTCTCTCGGAAAATGAATAAGCCCTATAGTATCGGACTCCCGCGGTTCTGAATCTGATCTCATAAGTGCAATGTGAAGTAGATAAACACCAAAGTGTCCCAATCTGGCAAATCTTTTGGAAAATTGATTTTGAATCAAAAATGCCAAAAATGGACTGCTTTGCAGATACAGAGTCGCTACCTAAATATTTTTGAGAAATTTAGGAAACTCATGACTCGTGCCGAAGGCCACGTGTCCGTCATCACCAAGATTGTCTCAGCTCAGGAACTTAGGTACGAGAGGGGAAGGTCATGAATTGAGCACCCCCATTCGCCCGATCAAAGATCGGCTTCTACTAATCATGATATGAATCTTACGTACATTATATGCTCTTGTTCCGATTTATTAGGCTAGCATTACTATGTGATGTGCATGCACACAAGTATAGACTAACTTGCAAGAATTGGAACACTTGATTTACGTTTGTTTTGAAAATTGTTTCGAATATGTACCACTAGAAAAAGTGATCGCATAAAACATTACTCAAATTATTCTAATTCAAGCAATTAGCCTTCATCCACAGGCATTCAAGCAATTTATCAATTAAGCACTTAGTCTCATGGTGAACATGCTTTGACATGGTAACAACCACATATAATGCAATATGCTAAAGCGAGTAAAGGCTCACCTAGTACTCGAAGCCAAAAAGAAATGATAAAGTTAGAAAGATGAATGATCCAAACTAGGCAATATAACTAATGCAACACATGCGATATGCAATCTAAATAGTCTCGGCTACTAGCATAGCATATGAAGCAATTCGATAGCATGTGGTCTCAGCACGTGTTCAAAGAATGTTAAACTAACAATGTAAGTTAGAATGATGGGCCGAGCCACGGTGCATGCAAGACAAATGGAAGCAAATCATGAAGTATGCTAAACAAAACATGATGCCCTAAACTAACCATTATAAGCTAGTAAATAAAAGGGAGAAAGACGTGGGGTTGGAAGACATGCACATTATTACAACATTGCACTCTCGCATAGGAGGGTCCGAATGAATAAACTAAACTAGCTAATTACTTAGCTATTACAAACCCCAATGAATAATTTAGCTAAACTATTTAACTAATTATTACTAACCAAATTAATTAACTAATCTAGCTAATTAAAATAATTACAACATGAGACAAATTAGCTATTCTAACTAATTAATTACAAAGCCACTATTTTAAGCACAACACTAATATATTTACAACACGGATCCCAAGGATCAATGGAGGGCTCATGTATGAATGTGATTTCCACCCAAAAAAGCCACTATTTCTGCTGCTGAATGCCTTTGTTGCGTAGTAGAAGACTTGCACTGATTTCCACCTCCAAACCAACTATCTTCTGCTTCAAAAGGACATTGCTTGATTTTGCATTGGTGGCTGGCAGAGGGCCTACCGGCCACTGATGACTGAACTTCCCTGCTGCAACAGAGAGCAAAGAGAGCAGAGATAGTGTATTCTCAAGGGTTTGTTTGCACAATTTACCCCTCCTTATCATTTGAACAACTCAAAGGAGTAGTAGGTTTGATTCATAAACCACCAATGAATGCAATTTCATTGCATGATGGCTTATGAACCAAGTTTGCAAGTTCAATAAATGCAACAAAACAAGTCTCTCAAAACCACCTCGCTATCATAAAAGATCAAGGGAAGTAGTTAACAATGAATCTTGAACCATTTTCATCACTAATGAGT
>JAXFYN010000277.1:0-54915 GCA_036172215.1 Camellia granthamiana | reverse complement strand
TTTTTAATACAAAAATAATTTATAAACTTATATTTAAATCATTTTTTCTAAATTTTTCTACTCCAATTTTTTATTTATTTATTAACATTGTTAAAATTACATATTCTTTACATCCCAGATTGTTTTTATTAATTGTCATTTGTTTTTTTAACAGATTTATTAGCAATCTGATTTAAAATATCAGTTTTTTTTTAAACAGATTTATTGGCAATCTGTTAGCTCTCACATTTATTTTCTTTTTGTATATACGTCTCTCTCTCTCTCTCTCTCTCTCCATCGACATCTCACACAAGCACACGAGCAACCACCACACACGAGCAACCACCAGCCACTGCCCCTCCGATGATGTTAGTTACACGAGCACCAATCGATTGATTCCGAGCTTGGCATTTGATTCTAATTCCGAGCCTTGGATTAATTCGGTGAGAGCCGTGAATTGCATCCCTTATTCGAATAATTCAGTTTCTCCTCTCTCATCTCTCTTTGATTTTGATTTGATTTCTAGAGTTTTGATTTTGATTTCTAGGGTTTTGATTTTGATTTCTATTCCATTAACCTAAAATTTTCTCCCTTGCAATTTCATTTCAACTTTATGATCTCAAGCAGCAAGGATTCATAGAGAGACAGGAGCTTATGAGGTATTTTGAATTGTGTTGTGTTTATAGCTCTTCAATGAAAATTTCTATTGATTTGGTTATGTAACATGTTATGGATTGCCAATCGTAGTTTTTTTTTTAATTGTTTGTTTACTGCCAAAATATTCTTTAGTGGTTCTAGGGCTTCTCCTGTGCATTTCTAGGTGTTTGGCTGATGACCAAGGGTTGCATGTATTTGGATTATAAATTTTATTCATGACAGATGCAACAATTTATAGTGAAGTTTTTAGGAAGCAATGAACTCCTACATGTTGGGGTTTTTAGCGTTCTGCTTGTCCTAGTAATAGTATTGAGTAAAGATTCAGGGGATCTCTAAAACCAGTTTGACATTCTGTGTGATATGGGAGGGCCCTATGTACACGGGCAGCAGGTGGCCACACTATGACCTCCCGTAAGAGTTTGAGACTCAAATTTGCTTCTTAAGGAATTTTTGACTTTTTGATTACCTAGTCTGTGGTTTTTAAATTTAACTAAATTGATTTTTTGTTTTTCTCAATATTCAATATGTATTTTATCTTCTATTTATTTTTCCACTTTTACATTCTGTTGGGTTGAAAATGAAGTGCTGCAATCAGTTTTATAAATGGGATGATAGAAATAAAGATTTAGTGTCTGTAGTGATCAGTTCTATTCTTCTTTTGTTTCCTCTTATTGTGGGGATATTTTATAGGCTTGGTGCCATTCATCATGTCGGGTTCGGAAAGGGGTCAAACAATGCATATCAAGCTCCTCAACACCCTCCTTCATGTACGATATTGTCTTGCATGTGGAGATGAAAACATTCAAACATGCACAGAAACATAATTGAAATGGGGAAACAAATGTAAACGAAGATATATACACCCAAGACATCTCCTACCCTGAGCTCATATACCATATTATAGCATCACTAATTCCAAAATATTAAGTTGTTAGGAAAGGAACCCAACAATAACAGGGTATATATTGACTGCTAGTGTCCTATGGATCTCTTGATGGTTGCACAATAAATAGAGGTAATTTTTTTGTTCTTGTAGTTTTAGCATGTGGAATCTTGTTGTAGATAATTTTCTTTTCTTCACGAGTAAAATGAACAATATTCAGACTGCTAGTTAATTTAATGTCTTTTGCTCTCTGTTTCAGTTAAGTTTATGAATAAAATTATCTGCAAATAATTGCCTCATTCACTGGCCCAGGTTATACTATAGGGAAGTTTGAAAGTAGCTAGAGGCAGGTCTGTAATGATAACGTATGTGGAGAATCTAAGCTAGAATTGTTAAAGATCAAGAACATCATATGATATCAACATATAAACACATTTTGATAAATAAAAAAAAAAGACCAAATGATCTAATATAGCAATATATTAGTGATCAACAATCTAATAGAAAATGTTATTATCAATAACAAATGATGAAATTTTAATGTTAAGTGTCAGCAATAAATAGGAACAGCGATCATTTAAACTATATTATTCTTGTGAAGGGAAGCTGAGATGAATGGCTTTGTAAATGCATTTGGGGTATTCCTGCAATCTGTATCATTAAAGAGAATGAATGGAACAACAAGAGTTGAGTATCCATGCTTTAGTTGTGTGTTCATGAAATGGAGAGAGATGGGATAGTTTTTACTAGAGCGTAGAGTACAAAATCAAACTCCTTGTTACTTGTATTGCTTGACCGAGTATTAATCATTCTTGATTGTGAACGATAGACTATTCATTTTATCACTAACAGGTTGGGATGATCAACAGTACTATAGGACAATAATGTGCGTAGATATGAAGGTGTAGTTTTGTGCTTTTTTATGAGAATCTTTCTTAAAAACAGGAAACATTTTTAATGTATACTATTAGTACTAGGTAGCTTAATTAATTACAAAATTTATATTATTGTCTTCCCATTTTTAATTTATATTATTTATGTAACTAGCACAGAGTTGCTGGTCTACTTCTTGGACTGTTGAATAGCCTTAGGCCTGAGAAACTACCCATTTTACTGTCCTTTCATTGTTTTCATGTTTGCCTCGCTTGAATCTAGTTGTTGGCAATACTCTGAAAAATCCACTAGCTTTTTTGTACTTGGACAGTTCTTTCATAGTGTAGATCATGTGATTTAAAAACATAATTCATTTCTACTTGAAAAAAGTAAAACTAAATTTGCTGATCTCAGGATTTAATTATTTTTCTTCATTTCATTTTATTTTATTTATTAATTATAAGAAACCTTGTATCTACTTTTTGAATTGGTACATTTTATTAATTAGTACATAATGCTGCTTATATTTCCTGCTTTCCTGTTACTGGCCACATCTGCGAAAAATGGAATTGGTACTGTTTTGGCCCTGGGATCTCTTTAGGCGTATGACCTTACTCACTAGATATATAATTCTGATTCATAACAAATTCAAGGATTTATTTTAGCCATCTTGCTTGCATGTGGTGCAAATTATGCCATCAATCATACTTGAATAATCTTGGTTGCTACTTATATGATTTTTATACATGTGACTAGTTGGTCGAACTCCAAGAATGAAATTATGTTTTCTTTATTTGCACACATAATTATGATTCAGCATAACACATTTATCTTTCATGTGACAGTTGCAACCATAGTTGGAATTGTAGTGGCTTTAAATATTACACTCAGGTTTAAATCTTGAAATTGTCAACTAGCAAGATGAGTGGAGAGGTACTTTATTTCTCATTTAACATAAAATTGAATTTATAACCAATTGGTGTCCACATTATTTCTTATTTTTCCTTGTGTATTGCATAGAGTAAAAAAAAAGCTGAGAAAAGAATTAGGAAAGAGCGTGAAGCTATAATTGCTGCGACAATGGATGAAAGAAGAAATGCATCATTCAGAATTTTAGGTGAGTGTTCTACTTCTCCACATGTTGAATCACATGATATGGAAGGAGTTGTAGACTCCACTCAAGTACCAAAGAAGAAAACTAGGGGGGCATCAAAGTTAAAGATGCATGACAAAGGAAAACAGAAGTGTGATGAAATTGACTTCAATGAAAGGAATCAGCCTGTGGGACCTGAGTCAGTTAAACTATCGACTTTAGAAGGGATCTTGGCACGAGTGATGGTGCCAATAACCACAGAGAGATGGCCTGATATTCCAGAAGAGGTTAAAGACAAGCTAAAAACTAGCATATGTATCCAAGACGTTATGTACTTATGCATATGTGTTTATTTTATTGTACTTTATTTTCAGGTTTCCTGTGGAGTTTACTTCAAATCTACAAACTTGTTATTTTTTTTCTTGATATGTAGAGGATCCTATTGCAAAACGGTCACTGGCATCACCGCAAAGAAATGTTCTTGAAAATAAGGATGTTGCAATGGCAAATGATGCCCTCCAAACTGTAGTCAAGGTAATGTTGTAAAAATGTTTATGGGACCCTGCATTTGTTCTTGTTTTGTTCTTTTAGTACTGCATCAATGAGTTGGTCAAGTTTTCGATTGGCTGGTGGAAATCCTATTTAAAGGCTCATTCCATAAGGGTAAGGGTATTTTTGTATCCATTTCGTACCTCTTGAAGAGGAATGACCATTCCAATATTTTGTGGGATTGGGTATGCGGTCGGTTTGGCCGACCAAATGAGGAAACTGGGATAGGAGTTCCATTACAGTGCATTCCCATGTATGAAATGTAGGAACTTAATTTGTGATGATTTTGCTTACATGATTTTGACACGGCTTCATTATATCTTTCCAGACTACTTTATCATTTTATAAGAAAATATGTAAATTGTTCTCTGTATCTTCTACAGGAAAGCGGAATGAAAGAATCTGCAGTCTCAGAGTTACAGAAAAGGTTAGAAATTTCCGTCTCACTTTCTAGCCCCGAGACTCAAATCATAGATGAATTGGGAGACACAGAATTTCTTGAACTAGCATCACGGTTGATTGGAGAAAATGTTGCTGGCAATGAGCAGATTTCACATAGTCAGGTCAGTTTTGTATATTGTATAATGTTCCTGCCTCTTCTACAACTAATTGCGCCCTATATGGTGATATAATGGCAGCTGAGGCAGTTTGTGACCATTGGAGAAAATCCACTCCACAATCAATATAACTGAAGGAGCTCAGCCCCCTACTTCGTGACTACCAATGCTTGATTGCACGCCATCATATGTAAGGATGAACTTTTATGCATCATTACTTTTTTTTTTTTTTTGGATCAGCAAGAATGAATTCATGGAGGTTTGGTGATCAGTTCCATACCGTACTAGTCAAATCAATTTACCTTTTGGGGATCAGCTCAGTCCCAAATAATGTGTTTTCGGACAAGTTCAAAGCCTGTAAAATTGTCCTTGAAGTGAGGCATAAATTAGATGGAGTTTGGTTTTGACTAGCTTGTGAACACAATTATAGAAAAAAGGAAAAAAATTCACAATAACAACTGCGTACTACAGATAAATAAAGACCATCAGAGTGGTATATCTTTCCACCTCCAAAGGCAGAGGTGCAAAGCATACTGTACTTACCAGAAAGAAGTATTAAGCTCCCCACGAATGGGGTTATAGCAATCAATTGGGTTGATAATGTCAATCAGTTCCTTAATTCAAGCTTACTTGACCATTGTTTATACTCTTCAAGCTATTGGTTGCTTGAAGAGTGAGTGTCTAAAAGTTTGCCTTGCTTTTATCGAAGTTTGTGTTTATTTTGTCAAATCTTTGCACTTTGGTTTCTCTCTCTCTCTCTCTATATATATATACATACACATAAATAAATCTGTTTGTATTATGGACCACCTCTGGGCAATTGCTTTTAATATGAAGTTTATCTGTTAATTAGTATTAGCCTATAAAGGTTGATTGAATGTAAATGCCTACTTGCAGCTTCTTGTACATGTATAGGCATAAGTACAGTCCTCTGATACTATTTAGCATTGAATAAACATCAATTGCTGAGTAGAATCTGGTTCGTTAGTTGTATCTGCTTCTGGAACAGTTTTGCTGCTTTGGAAGTCCCATTACCTTTGTCTGTGAGGGAAAAAAGATGAAATATGGTTTAAAGTTTCATCCGTTTTCTTTGTCATACTAATCTAATTTTTGGAATTACAGCCATGTCTATAGCTGTAAACTCATGTTAACTTGTATGAACTTCCATAAAATTGACTACACCTTGAAAATTGAATCAATTTATGGAAGTTATTGAAAATCTGACCATTTTTGTTTCCTTAGTTGTTATTTTGGAAGGGCTTTTGCTGCACATTCTCATTTGCTTCTTATTTGGATGACACCTGCTGCAAGGAGCACTCGAACATTGTTCTTGTCCACTACCATGAAGTAAAGGTTACAAATTTATTCTATTATTTCTTTGTTTCTTCATTGAAGAAATTCACAATTGATAATTTGTATACCGTATCAGATGATTCTTGGGCCAATATATATTATAAATAATGCTGGCTATTTTAGAATAACATCGCTTTCTAGCTTTCCCACCTCTTTTGTTTCAAGGTTTCTTGTGTATATATAACTTCCACGTATTGGAATCTTGCTACAAAATATAATCTAATGTGTTTTGTTGCCCAACTTTTCACATCCGTGCTAGTTTCTTTTTGGACTAATGGTCATTACAATGTTCATGTTACTCGTAAGATTCCCGACTTAGTGGCACTTCTATGATTTGGAAAGCTCCATCATGGGTTTTAGTACGTTACATTGTTATGTTTCTTGTTGGTGCTTAATTGATATTGTTTTGGCCATGGCTATTCCAGAGTACTTAACGTTACACTTTTATGTTTCTTGTTTTTTGGTTTTTTTTTTTTTTTTTTGCGATAGTAACAAGATGGTCGCTAATACATTGTAGGCATTTTTTGAACTGGATTGGGAGTGGGAGTCTTCCTTCTTCTAGCTCTTAGAATCAAGTGTGCCAAAGGTTGATTCTTGGGATGTAGTTTTGGTTGTAAATCAAAAGCCAAAATTCATTTTTTGTGTATTTAAGAATCTGATGCATCTATCTGCTTTTCTTTCTTCTATACTCTTTTTGTTTCCCATTCAAATTTTTTGGAACAATGCATGTTTTCTTTGAAAGATGCAACTTTTTATTTTACTTGGTCTTGTGATCTATAAGTTTTTGAACCATGTAAAATACCAATGATATATTCTTTGATCTGTTTCTATTCTTTTATTTATGCAGGTTGTATTTTTTTTCCCAAGAAATTAGTAGGTGGAGTTGTATATTTAAAGTCATATTTTGGAAATTAGTGAATCATAATTTGAATACTTTTCTTGGTTTGTATGTTTGTAAGGTTGTTATTAGCTTGATATGATAGAAGTTGAGGATAGAAGCTAGTATGCAGGTTATTTGGTGTATGGATGTTAGTTTTTTTTTCTTAATTCATAGTTGTTGTTTCTGCTTGGTTTGTTCACAAGTTGCCGCACTTTATAAGGTACTGTCTTTGTTTGGTTGGAGGTGCATACTGCTTTGTTTGGAGGCGCATACGGTTATGCAAGGTTATGTTCTTGTGTGTGTCTATATATATATTAAAAATAACTTTCTATGACATTCAAAATTATGCCGTGAAAAGTGTAATGATTTATGGCATATAAGAAAATGTCCTAAAAGATTATATACGGCATACAAAGTATGTCATAAATATATTAAAAATAATTTTTTATGACATGTAAAATTATGTCGTGAAAAGTGTAATGATTTATGGCATGTAAAAAAATGTCGTAAAATATTGTATACGGCATACAAAGTATGTCATAAATATATTAAAAATAACCTTCTACGGCATGCAAAATTATGCCATGGAAAGTATGATGATTTATGTTATTACAAAAATATCGTAAAAAATTATATGCGACATACAAAGTATGCCATTAATGTTTAATTTATTACTTTTTACAATTTTACCTGTATGCCGTAAATGATACTCAACTTTTCACGGCATGTCATACAAAGGCATTTGTGTGCATGTTGTGAAAGAGTTTTTACGGCATATATTGCAAGTTGCAAAAATTCAATTTTGTTGTAGTGTTACTTGGACCAAATTGACATAAAATTTAAAATCAAAAGTCAAAATTATATAAATTAAAAGTGTAAAAACTAAAATAATATAATAAACAAAATGTAAATACCACCAATATAATTTGTCTTATAATATTTTAGAGTTTGAGTACACGTGTTCATGTCTTTCCTTGCAAGGTTACTTATTACTGGCTTTAATGGAGAAATTAAAAGGCAGTGGATCTTTTTAAAAAAAAAATCAAATCAATAGTACAATTTATAAGTATTAATAATTAAATTTATAATTTTTTTTTATTAATCTATAAATTTTTTACTGATGTGTAGTTTCCTCATTTCAATTTCTACTAGTTGGACCCCCACACGGTAAGTGCGTGGAGTCGCATTCCAGTTGGAGTGCTTATTTTCTGTATGTATACATTGTACTATGTTATCTGATTGTTTATTGTATTTGATTTATGAAAAATACATTATAAATGGAATTACTATTCACCATTATAAGAGAATAATCATTCTATAGAGAGTAAGGAGTGACTATTTTATTTCATTCTAATGAACCAAACACTATATAAGTGATTATCACACAAATCTACTAAAGAACAAGATGATGATGTACTTTCAAATCATCATGCAAAATATACAGAAAACATAAACATAAATCTTACATTAGTGGGTATTATTTGAATCTAATCTATCAATGATATTCTTTTTTTTTTTTTACTGATCAGATATGAAACATCAAATCAAACTTAACTTGGAGTGCATTCATAACAATTTGATAAACTCTTTTTCCATTAGGAGTTGTTTGGGTTATTTGATAATTACATTTATTTGGATCGTATCATCTCTCTACTTTTCTGCACATCTTTTTGTCAAAAGTTAAAAAATGTACTAAATAAGCAAACAATCAATTACCTGCTTCTTCTTATTGGAGATGAAAACAACAAATATATTTGATTCCTCTGCATTTGCTACCCCACTTGTGTAGTGCTTTTTGCAAAGCAAATATACATTCTCCCCACTACAAAAATAATATAAAAATCAACCCAAAAAATCTTGATTAAGGAAATACAAAAAAGGAACAGATGGGTAATTCATGGTTAAACAATTAAATATGGACAAAGAAAATTCACGATTATATGTTTGATAGAGATCTAGCCTACCTTCTTGCATTTAATATATATATTTGATTTAGAAATTATTCATTAAACTTAATAAAGTAAATTTATTAAAAAAACTATTTTATTATCTTATAATCAAGCATATTTGGTAACAATACCTCATATACAAAAAAAATTTACGCAAAATTCTTGTCAGACCATGCCACATTTGCTGTAGTGTGTATGATGACCAACGGTTCTTTGCCTTCAACACAACATGGCCAATTCATGATTGTGTAAAATTTAATAATTGTCTCCAACCCAATCAAAAGCAAATGAAGAATACAAATGGAATATTTAACATGAACGGCAAAACTGTGCAGCCAAATGATTAAGCAATGAGTAACAATAAAATATTACAATGGGTAATCTAGAGTGATAATATAAGAACCTTAGGGCATGTTTGATTTGGTAGATTAGAGTATAGGATTGAGATTATTAATCCGTGGGCCCAATTATCCTATGTTTGTTTCAACATTTTGGTTTAGGATTATTAATCCAATGGATAATTAATCCAACAAATTTGTAGTATTATTAGTAATGGGGTAGGGGTGGAATTATTAATCCAATGGATATTAATCCAATTGGATAGTGAATACCACACTAATTTAATAGGATTATTAATACTTCACTATTAATCTTGTGAATCAAATATGACCTTAAAAAAGTCAGATCAGATTAAGAATGCTTCTTATCTATTACAACTTTTGATGTACACCATGATTTGTGACTTGCCAAAATGATGTACACCATGATCTCCGCCTGACTGAAGATAATTAAAAATAAATGATAAACACACTCTTGAACCATAAGAAGACCAAACAAAAGTGCAATGCAAAAACACAAACCGTAAACATGCACAGGAGGTTTCTCTAAACCATGCAAATTTCATAGAAAAGGAAATTGTACGCAACAATAGAAATACAAAGGAACATATTTGAGAAACAAGGAAACCCACTTACACAAAAAAGTGGTTGATCATTTGCCCCAGTCTCCAAACGTGATCTTCTCTCACTTTCTTCAATAAAAGAACTCCACATGGACCTCAAATCAAGCTAGCCATTATGGTGCTACCATGATTAGACTCGTAAAGCTACAATGGACCAACAAGAAGTTCATACAAGCTCTACACTATTAAACATGGATTTTCTCACATTAGAAGGGAATGAGAATACTTGTTCATGGCATCATTGTTTGAGGAACACAACAAACCACATCGTCTGCTATCCACCACCTCCTTGGAACTCTCAAGTAAAATAGGACAGTCATCAGAGAAAAAAAACTTCCAATGCTCCAAGTTGCTGGTGTTTTGTTTTTTTGTTCCTCTGTTGAAAATCACCTACATAAATGAACTAACAAGTAATCATAAATGAAGAATAAACAAATTCGTACTTACAGTTCCAGATTTGATAATTTCCTTATATCTTTCAGTCTTCCAATCCTATAGATAAATAACCCTCAAACATTCAATAAATACAACCAACTATTTGATTATACAAATTTAAAATTAAAAAAAAAAATTTCTCTTCAATTCTTTGAAATTAGCACAAATAAATCGAGAACTTCCATAGAAATTCAAAGATAATCAAACCTTTTTTCGCATATCAAAACCAAAAAAATAGAATTCCTCAATATGTTTAGGACTTGATCATCAAATTGAATAAAGTACCTGGAAAGTATCTATTAATATTGCTCTATCAGCATTGTCCTCAAAAGGTGTCTCATGGCATGGTCGAAGATGGCCAACCGTGCCCCTCAAACAAATTGCCTAAAATGCTAAATGGATAATGAACATAGTGAACGACAAAATAAAAAAACAAAAAAGAAACTACTACTACTACTACTACTACTACTACTACTACACACACACACACAAAGAAGAAAAAAATCACCACAAACATTAAATAGAATATCATGTTATGATAGCACAATAAAATCGAACAAACTACTACAAAATATCAGTGAAATATTTTAACTCTTCTTGCATTTTTACATGTTAAATTTTATACTTTATTCAGTAAAAACTATTCCATAATATTGGCTCTTGTGTATGCTGCTATGATAATCTTAAAATCAATATTAGTATGTCACATCTTCAGTCTATATTAATACTCTTACGAGTCAAATTAGAATATCAAGTAGTTCTAATGGGTAGCTAAATCACACACAAAAAAATTATACAACTAATTTTTGTTGCTCTTATGAGGATATTGTCAAACAGATATTGTGCAAAGTGTTCCACGCACAAAAATCCAACTACACAAAAACGGCAAAAGAACATAACATGCAAAACTCTACCAAAATGCAAAGTAACAGATTGGACGAATATAATAAAGAGAAAATTTCATACATTGTGGTTAAGGGAACGACTTTGGATACCGACTTCAACCAACTGATTTTTACAGGCTTTGTCATTAAGCACATGGAATTGACGCCTCCAGAACAGAGCCAGTCACACTGCCATGGACGAGCAGCTTAGTAGTAGTTTTGAGGAAGGAAATCGTCAATCGGCAACACGCGTCATACCTCGGTGATTTCCTCTCTTGATGGTCCACAGTCGGAGCAATGACGGATGATTCAAATATGACACATCCATAGCTATGGCACCGAACAAGGAAATTCTACGAGGTAGAGAAGGTGGCTTCCGGTTGGTTGGTTGATCGATCGGTTGGAAGATGAAGCAGGTCTCTACAACCACGTGGATAGTACAGTGCAAAGACTGCACATCTGTTCATACTGAGGGTTGCAACATCATGGATGACCAGCTTCGCCTTGGACTCATCCACGAGCAACATCAGGGGCAATTGAGATAATTGAGAATGCTCAAGCGTTAGAACGGTGCAGAGGAGTAGCTGGGTTTAAATGAAATTTTCTTTCAACCAAGAGGGTATACACACATATCTATCTATATATATATAGACATGGCTTTGTAATCAATTGTTATCCGAGTGGTGCACCGAACAAATGAATCTTCTAGAAGAAATCAATTTCCACCGCTTCGCAGGTTGAGAGTTGCAGTCTTTTCACTGCACATGTGTGTATGTATAAGCTCAACTTTTCTTCAATTTCCACCGCTTCGTAGCAGCATTACACCAAGCTTATACACTTTTTATATCCAACACAGGTCTCTTGGAAAACGTTAGAAAGCAAGCAGAGGCAAGCAGGAGCGTTAGACCGCGTTATACTATTCTTACACTCTTTTATATAGGTTATAGATTAGATCAACGGCACAGTATAAGAGTTTGTTTGCATTCTCTAAATAAGTACATTTGTTTAAGTAAGCACACTTAGGCCTCGTTTGGGAACAGGCTATTTTAGTAACTTTTTGGCTTTTTACGAAAAGATGTGCAGAAAAGTAGAGAAGTGATGTGACTAGTTTTAGTTGACTTTTTGGCTTTTTGGCTAAAATAGTCGGTCCCCAAACGAGGCCTTATTTAAATCATATCACCATTTTATTTTTTTATATATATTTTTTTTAAAAATAAAAAAATACACTTAATTAAATTATTTCAAACTATCTTTAACTATTAGTATGAAACTCAAAACTAAAGACAACACAAAACTAATATGTCACGTCACGGCAACAAATCTAATGATTTTAATTGAATACAAAAAGCCAAATAACGCTTGTATACGTATCATCATAATCACCCCCCTTTTTTTCTTAAATTTATTTTATTTTAAACCATGTAGAACGTCTAGGCGTTATCAATCATTAAGCCCCTAGATCATACTAAGTAACTCTTTTGATTTACTTACCCAAAAAAACTATTTTGATTTGAGAGGAGAGATTTTCAAAATTTAAATTTAAAAAAAAAAAAATCCGACTAGTTTGACACAAATAATCACAAAAAAGATTATTGCTCTAAAAAAAAGAAAAAGAAATATATATTAAAATAATAATTTATTAAAAAATTTGAAAAAGGTCTAATCCAAACCACATTGCATGATTTGGTTTTGTTTCTTCAATGCACGGTTTGGTCTTGACCTGTCTATAATTTAATAGTTACGGAATCATTTGAAACCAAACTTGACCATATTAATATATACATATAACAAAAACTTCTTATTCTCGTAAATATTAAAAAGTATTTGATTAGCATGTCATGGCAAGCGTGTTCTTACATAGGCTTGTTTTGGGAAGTAAGTTAATAGTTTGTTTTTTATTTTTTATTTTTGACTTTTTTTTTTCAAAAAATACATATAAAAAAAATAGAATGGCAATGTGACCTAAAAAAGTCAAAAGCTGATTTTTAACTTAATTGCCAAAATAAGCTATAATAGTAAAGCTAATTCTAAACAATTATTTAAATCATTATTGTTTATAAAATAATGACATTGTTTAACGCTTGAGTAAGTTGTAAGTAATATTTTGCGATTATATTGTATCTGGTAATAAGGTTTGAACTGCATTTTACTTATTCATTCTAATTTGATTCTAAGACTTTTATGATTTAAGTTGACTCTAAATTATTTAAAACCACAAATAACAATTTAATGCTTAATTTACTCCTAAACCAAACCATACTCATCCTAAACTACACAGATATCTATCTTGAGGTGAGAGAGAGCTCATCACATGACTTTTCACTCAACCCATATCATCATTATTATATCAGAGAGTGGAGTTCAAAAACTAAACCTCAATTCATGATGGCCCAAGCTGTACATGCATGGAAAGTCCTGTTTGGGATTGGCAAAAAAAAGGTTAAGAAAGGTTTCGATATTCCTGGTGAAAGTAAGATTTTTTTTACCAAACTCTCTCAAAAAAGGTTAAGACGTTGTGGCTAGCTCTAATACCATAAGATAAAAATTATAAAATAGAACTCATATTTAAAAATCAATTTACAAGTGAGAGGTATCTGAATGATTTATATTTACATGATCAAACTCATTGTTAAAAAAAGATTCGAAATCATAATCTTGGGACTCATCAACTACTTGGCGTACATATTCAAGACCTTAGACCTTGTATAGTTTAGCGGTTTTTTTTTAATACTCCCAATACTACATTCATCTTGGGTGAGTCACGTTTTATTAAAATGGTGTTTGTTTTGTCATAATAATCTTAGACACTGACGGATTGTTTCACACACCAAATATAAACACTAAACTATATCAAATTCCTTAGAATAACGGTAAGTCAAAGTATCGATTCACAGGGACAAACGAGAAATTAAACTAATTTAATTGTTAAATTCCTAAATTAATTTTGATGAAAAAAATGGTTATTCATAACCTAATGATAATTAAATTAAATAAAGAGATTAAACTGAGCAATTAAAAATAAAATTGAAATTTACTGATTTTGAGAAAAACCTAGGGTAATGAATTCACTATTAATTACATAAATAAGGCTTCAATTTGAGACTCAATTATGTGACGGTTCAAACTAAATAATATTACGCAACTACAAGTTCAAAGCATTTATCAAGAGAATTGACATGTTTAATGTATAGGCACAAACCATTTCAAGTAATACGAGTCGTTTGCTCTAAATTAGGGTAGCAACATGACTCGTCTCTCGTAGTATGACTCGTCTCATACTTTGAACATGAAATAATAGAAAACTATTGTATGGAAAGTATTCAACAATCACAGAAAGCACAATACTCAAAGAAATAATGAAAAATTATATTAAAAAACTTCTTGAGAACCATACAATTGTTCAAACCATTATATAAAAGAAAACAAAAAAGAAAACATATTTACTTGGCTAGGGTTTCATCAAAACCCTAGAAAAGAAGAGTCTAGCCACTCATGGAGGCGTGAGAAGAGGTGGAGGGAGAAAAAGCTATCATGGGAGACATTCTTGAAGTTTGAGAATCCCTCTCTTCAAACCCTAGCCTCTCCTTTCCTTGAAAATTTTTTTTAGAACCCTAATCCAACCTTTTTGTTGCCTTTTTATACATCCTCTTCTTTTCAACAGGTTTAAAACATTGGACATGTTTTTTGAGGTACGGCTACACGTGCAGGAAATGTCACCGCACGTGTGGGAAAAACCCTCCACACGTGCGGGAAAGTTGGGGCCTTATTTGCTGCAAGGTAAAGACTGCACGTGCGGGAATGTTCCTTCGCACGTGCGAGAAGCAATTTTCTCTACATTTTTGCTCATTTTTATGCTTCCACTGTGTACAAACTAGATTGACATTAAATATGTTAGGACCTTTTGTTGTCAAATTCCATGGATCAAAACCAAAGTTGTAACAAGAGTTCTTTAAGAAGTTGGTTTCCTTCAAAAACAGGATTACTTTGGAGTTCTGCAAGAAGTTGGTTTTCTACAAGAAGTTGGTTTTCTTTCCCAACTAGGATTGGTTTGATTTTCTATAAATAGTTGGGTTTCTCCCAAATCTAGGTATTTTGATTGATTCATTCATTGAATCTCTCCAGATCTTCTGTTTGGTTCTTAAAGGTTTATATCTGGGGATATTTTGTTATTTTTTCTTTGATGTTTTATTGAGTATTTAACTCATGGTTTAAAGAGAGTACATCAAAGGTTTGTTTGTTATACACAAAAGAGAGAGTTGTTCTTCAGTTGTGAATTCTGAAGAATTCGAGCCTGAAGCTTTAGTGGAATCTGGAGTGGCTCATCAGAAAGACAATTCCGTGGTGAAGATGGGGTTGGAAGAGGCACATAGAGGTTGGTTCAATTAGGCGTTGTGGATTCGCTAGATAATTGAGAGTGATACCTGTGTAATTCCTTTAAATCTTCTTAGTGGATTGTCTTGTGGCAGTTGCCCGTGGTTTTTTTATCACAATTGGAAGGTGTCCAATTGTGGTTTTTCCACGTAAAAATCTTTGTGTCTCTTTGTCTTGATTGTTTGATTGGGATTTTTATATTCTGCTTAAAATTGGTACATAATCACAAATCAACATCTAGGAGGTTTCTAGATTTTTCAATTGGTATCAGAGCGGGTCGTTCTATTTTTTTTTTAAAAAAATTCTTTTGGATCGCTTTATTATTATTTTTTTTTAAAAAAAATTTCTTTTAGAACGAGATCTTGTTTGATTTGTGATAATGGATTCAATTCATGATGATGATGAAGAGCTTGAGCAAGCTTATAAAAAGTTGTATAAGGAGTCTCTTAAGTTATTTAAATTGAATGACAAACTCACAAAGAAACTCAAGGCATGTGAATGTGAGAATGTCAAACTTAAGGAGGAGATTTCCAAGGCTAGAATCAATGCCATCAAGATAGCTGATGATCAACAAGTTCTTTGTGCAAAACTGCTGACTTGTGAAACAGAGAGGAATGAGCTACAGGAAACCCATGCCATGTTTGAAGAAAAGATTGAATCTCTTGAGATGTCTCAAGTTGCTTTGGAAGAACTAATGATCAAGAAAGAGGAAGAGCTCAAGTGTGCCATGGTCACCATTGGTCTTTGGAACAAAGGATCAAAAACTTTGAAGGATATCATTGGATCTCAACAAATCTGTTCAGACAAGAGTGGCATTGGCTTTGGAGATAAGAGAGAGCAAAAACAGAGTGCTTCCACATCTCATGATACAAGAACTCAAGGAAAGGGAGGACAAAAGATTCAACAAGAGGAAAGACTTCTCAAACTCCCTAGAGTTGGTAAGGTAAAAGAAAATAAGGTACACCCTGTTTTTATTTGTCATCATTGTGGTATGCATGGTCATATTCGCCCTTATTGTTATAAGTTGCATGGGAGAGTGTCTCAAAAGGGTAGAAATTCGAATACTTTTTGGGTTAGTAGACAACCTTACATGTCCAAGCGGAATACCAAGATTCATGAGGGTGTTCACAACACCACGACATTTACCAAGACCGCTAGACCTAATTTTGTTAAAACCAAAAAGATTTGGGTAAGAAAACTTGACTTGTGTTAATGTGTTTACTCTTTTTAGTTTTTTTGGGGTCTCTGTGTTTTTTTTATGAAAAAAAAAAAAAAAAAATGTGTGAATGTTTGTTTTTTTTTCTTGCTTTGTTTATAAAAAGAAAAAAAAAAAAAAACCCAAAAAGATTATCTTAGTATGGTTTTGCAAGCCTGAATTTTTTTTGAGATGTCCTTGGTGCATATTGGAATTGATGAGAATATCCATTACATGTTAATATGTGTGTGCTTTCTCTGGTCATTACTCATTTTGGAGTGTGTGTTCTTTGATTAGTATGTCTCATTCTGTACACACTCTTGGATTAGCAAATATCGGAGTCTTCCGACTTAGTGTTTTTTTATGGACTTCTGGCATTGTATCTTTTGCTTTTCTACAGGAATTGACCTATACTAGCATATCATGGGTGATGTTGAGTCTCTTAACCATCTTCCATCTTTTTGCATCTCCACGGCTTTCCCCTCTGTTCTTTGTAGTCCAGCCATGAGGAAAAGGCTACCTCAGAGTCACCAACCAGGCCATCCTTATTATATCCATGCTTCTCTGGTTCGGTTTCCATACTCTTGAGCGTGTCAGCCGCCAATGAGTGTGCAAAAGAAAGAAAAGAAAAGATGTGCAAAAGAAAGAAAAAAAAAATGTGCAAAAGAAAGAAAAGAAAAAGATGTGAAAAAAAAAGAAAAAAAAAAATTAAAGGATTCATTGTTTGAGGGGGAGCCTCCGCCTTTACTCACCAAATACCCCTTGATTCCTAGTGGTTTGACTTTCCTTAGTTGTGCTTAGATTCTCTTGTCGGAGGTCCAACTTTTATATCACTACTAGGATTTGAATCTTGTGTTTGTCGAACTCCAAGAGTCACACACACACTTTTATCATGGGATCTATGCTTTTCACATAATGCATCACTTTCTTTCATGAGGATTTTTTAGAGGCTGTGCACATTGTGTTTTCAAGTAATTGTGCTTCTTGGATAGTCTTGTGTGTTTCAAGGTACAAATATGAAATTTCTTGCTTACTCCACCATATTATTTTTTTGTTCACTGTTTTCAGTGTTTGTGGTTGTTTTTAATGAGGGGGAGTTTGGTTCATCATTACCAGTGTTTGATGTATATTGATGGTACAGTAGTTTGGTTGATGGTACAGTGTTTTTACTTTTGCTTATATCCTTCTTTGGTACAATTGGATTGTTAGTTTTTTGTTTATGGATGGATTTATATTTTGTTATTTAATCCAGTTCCACATATTTTGGTTGGCTTGTGTGTGGTTGTTTTATTTCAGGAAAATTGTTCAAGAGCATGGATTTGAGTGTTGGTTCATAGTTGGTGGTGCTGCTTGAGAGATTTTGTTAGGAAATTTGTTTTAGATTGGTTTTATCCAGGATTTGACAAAGGGGGAGATTGTTAGGACCTTTTGTTGTCAAATTCCATGGATCAAAACCAAAGTTGTAACAAGAGTTCTTTAAGAAGTTGGTTTCCTTCAAAAACAGGATTACTTTGGAGTTCTGCAAGAAGTTGGTTTTCTACAAGAAGTTGGTTTTCTTTCCCAACTAGGATTGCTTTGGTTTTCTATAAATAGTTGGGTTTCTCCCAAATCTAGGTATTTTGATTGATTCATTCATTGAATCTCTCCAGATCTTCTGTTTGGTTCTTAAAGGTTTATATCTGGGGATATTTTGTTATTTTTTCTTTGATGTTTTATTGAGTATTTAACTCATGGTTTAAAGAGAGTACATCAAAGGTTTGTTTGTTATACACAAAAGAGAGAGTTGTTCTTCAGTTGTGAATTCTGAAGAATTCGAGCCTGAAGCTTTAGTGGAATCTGGAGTGGCTCATCAGAAAGACAATTCCGTGGTGAAGATGGGGTTGGAAGAGGCACATAGAGGTTGGTTCAATTAGGCGTTGTGGATTCGCTAGATAATTGAGAGTGATACCTGTGTAATTCCTTTAAATCTTCTTAGTGGATTGTCTTGTGGCAGTTGCCCGTGGTTTTTTTATCACAATTGGAAGGTGTCCAATTGTGGTTTTTCCACGTAAAAATCTTTGTGTCTCTTTGTCTTGATTGTTTGATTGGGATTTTTATATTCTGCTTAAAATTGGTACATAATCACAAATCAACATCTAGGAGGTTTCTAGATTTTTCAAAATAGATATAAAATGTATAGTTTGACAAGCAAGTAAAGTTAAGAGATGCTAATTAACGATCTCAGTGTTGCACAATTCAGCCTTAATCACATCCCCAATTCTACAACTTGCTAGTCCTCAGGCAAGGAATAAAGAAAGAAAAATAAACTTAAACAAAATCTAACTATCTCCTCTTTCGTGGGAAGAACGGTTATATTGGCGTATGCAACAAGCCTTTAGACCACAAAGTTATTCCAAGTGGACGAGTAAAGTCTCGTGAGGATTTCCAGAAATGATACCCACAAACATGAACATATTCACATCTATCCAACAACAATCAATCACACTACACCACTCAAGAATTAACTTATGTGCCACTCCAGTGCAATATTCAGACATGATGAGTCATTAAAGGCATAGTAATCAAGCATGAAAGAATCTATTGAGCAAAGATCGCAATTCAGTATTACACAAATCAAGTTCTATGTACTTCTAAATGCTAGTAGAACATATCATCAGTAACCTCGGTGTAACGTGCAATCTCCATAACTAGTTAACTGACCACTATAATAGGCCAATGTAACTCATAATAACTCCCAAGAAATATAGACAAGATTAAACTTTTGTAACCAGGATTTTCAAAATGGATTTTCAAATATCCACAAGAATACCATAATGGAGTCAAGGAATGCTTCTTTCTTTGAAAACACATTTCCTTGCCGAACCCGAGGAGAGGATCAAAGTTTTGAGAAGGAACTTGAAGATAATGATCAAGATGATGATCAAGTAGATGATCAAGATGAGAAAGTAGATGAGCCAAGAAGGAGTAAGAGGGCTAGGACTACTAAGTCCTTTGGCCCGGACTTCTTGACTTATATGTTAGAGGGAGAACCTCGAACTTTCCATGAAGCAGTGACTTCACCAAAAAGTCCCTTATGGAAAGAAGCTATTAAAAGTGAAATTGACTCCATACTACAGAACCATACTTGGGAGTTGGTTGATCTACCTCCAGGCAGTAAGGCCTTGGGGAGTAAGTGGATCTTTAGAAGAAAGATGAAGGCTAATGGGTCAATTGATAAATATAAAGCTAGACTAGTTATCAAAGGATATAGGCAGCGAGAAGGCCTGGATTACTTTGATACGTATTCACCTGTGATAAGAATTACATCCATTCGCATGGTGATTGCGATAGCTGCTTTACATGGTCTAGAGATACATCAGATGGATATAAAGACAACTTTCTTAAATGGAGATTTAGATGAAGAAATCTACATGGAACAACCCGAGGGGTTTATCAGCTCCAGGGAAAAATAAGAAAGTCTGTAAGCTTGTCAAGTCATTATATGGTTTGAAACAAGCGCCTAAGCAATGGCATGAGAAGTTTGACAACGTTATGTTGTCAAATAGGTTTAGAATCAATGAGTGTGACAAGTGCATATATGTCAAAGACACTGACAGAGGTCATGTCATTTTGTGTCTATACGAAGACGACATACTTATTGTTGGTAGTAATGATGAAATGGTTCGAACTACCAAGAGATTGTTAAACTTAAAGTTTGACATGAAAGATATGGGCCTTGTAGATGTCATTCTAGGTATTAAGATTACCAGAACATCTAGTGGTATTGTACTTTCTCAGTCTCACTATGTTGAGAAGATACTTGAAAAATTTAGTAAATCAGATACAAGTGTGTCTAGGACACCGGTAGACGTGAGTCTACATTTGACCAAGAATAATGGTGAAAGTGTCTCTCAGCTAGAATATTTTCGGGTCATTGGAAGTTTGATGTATCTGATGAGTTGTACAAAGCCGGATATAGCCTACTCTGTTAGCAGGCTTAGTAGATACACGAGTAATCCTAATGTCACTCATTGGAGAGACATTATGCGGGTGTTAGGTTATCTACGCTACACCCGGGACTATGGGCTGTATTATACTAGATACCTAGCAGTACTAGAAGGGTATAGTGACGCTAACTGGATATCTGATATAAAAGACTCCAAATCCACTAGTGGTTATGTGTTTACCCTCGGAAGGGCAGCCGTGTCTTGGAAATCTTCCAAGCAAACGTGTATATCGAGATCAACGATGGAATCTGAGTTTATTGCGTTGGAGAAAGCAACTGAAGAGGCTGAATGGCTTTGCCAGTTCGTTGAGTATATTCCACGTTGGCCGAAACTTGTGCCTGCTATTTGTATTCATTGCGATAGCCAATCGGCGATTGGACGGGTATAGAGTCATATGTATAATGGAAAGTCTAGACATATCCGTCGTAGACATAACTCCATACGATAACTACTCTATAATGGAATTGTCTCTCTAGACTATGTAAAGTCTAAAGACAACATTGCGAATCAGCTAACCAAAGGGTTAACTCGAGAGTTAGTAGAAACGTCGTCAAGAGGAATGGGGTTAAGGCCTTTAGTAATGTTACCGGAACGAAAAACCCAACCTAGTTGACTAGAGATCCCAAGATCTAGGTTCAAAGGGACAATCTAATTTCGTGTAATGGATGAGTCATTGAAGAGGTAAATCCTCTTGCCCATTCCTTTGTACAGTGATACCCGATGGGGGTAGAAGGTTAAGCTAATGCTTTTAATGACCTAAGTCATATGATAGTCAACCGGGGTATAAATGAGATACCTTATATAGGTCACCTATGTGAGTGCGAAGTGGGACCGCTTCTTTAAGAATTGGTAAGGCTGAATTCTTTAAAACCACTCATTGAACCAGGCTAGTGTTCCAGGGCCATACCGGACACACAAGTGAGAACAAGAACAATGGTTGAACTAACTCCTGTGTGAGGTCTATTGTCTCAGTTTACACAAACGGCAGAACAGTTCAAGACATCACGTTCACTGGTTAGCCAGTAAATCCGATAGGTTGTCACTACGAAAGGTTCAAGGCCAACAGCTACGTTTTCTGATGCAGGGTTAGTCTGTGTGCTCTCTCTCCGAGTCTTTGTTGAACGGTGTCCATTTGTTGAGTTATTCGGTCAATTTTTATTCATGTGGGGGATTGTTGAAAAAATGGTTTTTTGGTGATTTTAATTAAATATTAAAGTGGGTCTCAACCATCTATTGTGTTGGGTCCAGATACTTTGCAATGAGATCTTTATACCACAAATAGAATGGCCAAAAACCTTTGAGAATTGAATGAGAAATTGCCCCATGAAGTTAGTTTCATGAAAGAGTTAATGGGGTTTATAACTTCTGCATTTATTGCAGAGTTTAATAATGCATTAATGGGGTTTGCAACTCCTACCTTTATTGCAGAGGTTAACGGTACATTAGTGACCAGCCATAAAGGCTGGACGCTTCTCCTCTCTCCCCTATACATGTATAAATTGAGATCCTCCTATCAAGTCTCAAACACAGAAATTGTTTATTCCATTCTTTAGTCAATTTGCTAGAAATTTCTTACTGTGAGAGAGGGTTGCCATTGTTAGTTCGCCAAAGCTAACAGAAGGTGCTTCTAAGTTAGCCGGTTTAAACCATCTTATCCTGGGAGACAGAAGTCGACGTTCCTCCAGCACCCACGGTAAGGCGGCTAATCTGTTTTAAGGATGCTGTGGTATCACACATAATTTGGTTTGATTTCTTGTTATCATATTCAGATTAAATATGTTCTTCTATTAGTCTTGTTTCATGTTTATGCTCTATGATGTAATTTATTAAGTATGGTTTTATTTGATGTTCTTTCAGTTAATTTAATAAAGCATGAATTTATTTATTTTAAGTAGCGCAGATTGACTAATCTCTTCTCCGGTTCGGTTAAAGGCATGCCATCCACGCTAGGACTAAGTAATTCACAAGAAAGTTCTTTCTTGTGGCCTGGTCTAGCCCCAAGAGTTGAACCTTGAATAATTGTGTGAGGAGTACACCCACCAACCATTCAAGACAACCCTTACATATTTTATTCAATTTTTTTTGGTAACACTATTATTATGTGTTTGTTTCTATGTCTACCTACTGGTGATTTTAAAAATTATTGAATTTTAAAAAATTTATTTAAGTTGATTTCAAATCAACTTTGACTCAGTTGAGTATAAGTAGTTTAGTTTTTATTTTTTATTTTTTTTATTTTAAATTTTTTAATAATGCTTATAATTTTGGCGAGTTGAGTTTGAGCCTAATTTCAAAAATTAACAACTTTTAAAATGTGTTTAATTTTTATGTTTGTGTATTAGAAATTAATTTTAAACAAATTTTTAATGAGTCAATAATAATTGAACTTGAAAAGATTTTTTTCACAATCAACACGGGGTGGGGGAATCGAAAAAAACAACAGAGTAGAAAGCTTTAACTACAACAATTGTTTGATTGAGTTTTCACGATTTATTTTTTTAACTAAAATAATAAAAAATAAAAAATATTCATTATTTTTTTGTGCTTTCTTTCTTTTTGGAAAAAAAATATTTTTTAAGAATTTAAAAATAATTATTTATTTTCATTTTTGTCAAATTAATTTGTAATTTTTTTTTTTCAAAAAACAAGTTTGAAAACACAACTGAAGGTGCCCTTTTTATTTTTTAACGCTGATATGTTAGGGCTTCCATTGCATTCATAAGAAATATAGTCTTTTGAATAACAATAAGCCTAAACATAGAATCAATCGCAAAAAATAATCTTAACCATATATATTAATTGGTGAAACAATTTCACTTATATAGCATCTTTAAGTATTTATTAGATTGTCATCTGACTGTATAATTTCACAAACCGACAAAACCAAAATTGAACCATAGCACCATTACTTGATTTTCGCCGGGAGGGGGGGGGGGGGGGGGGGGGGGGGTGGGGGCGGAGCAGTTTCAGTAAGAAAATCTCAGTAGTGTCTGTGTATTATTTGTTAAAAAAAAAATTAAAAATAAAAATGAGGCTTATTTTAATAATATGATACATGCTACTCCATCAAACAAAACATATTTGTTAAATATATTAATTATATATTTTTACTAGTTTTTATTGGGTAATACTATTTGTAGACTACATAAAATTTTTGTATACACTATTTGTCTTTTGAATATAGATTTTCAAACAAAAGTTAAATTTTTAGACATAAATTTCTAAACAAAAAATAATTACTCAGATATAAACAATTGAACAGAATATATATCTGAACAATTCATTTTCGAACATTCTATTTTTGTTTTTATGAAAAAAATTATATGACAATGGTAAATATTGGGGGAAGAGAGTAGCATGAAATAAGACGATTAATATCACAGCAGCAGTTGACGGTGGTGCCAATAAATATGTAAAGTGCATGCAATTACACACAAAAGCATGGCCACAAAGGCCTTGAATCATTACTTTCATATGTAACGCTTGTATTTTTGTAATAATTATTATTGGACTATTATCTAGTAAAGTATCACTCACAAAAGACAAAATAGAATATTTTATTTAATTTGGCGACGCCATACAAACAATTTTTTACATATAAAAAATGGGATAATGTTATACATAACAAATTAAAATTTTAAATTATTTTTTTTAAAGGCAAAATATTTTAATTGTCAAAATGTCATTATCGCTAAAAGTCTTATTTTTTTAATTTTTATTTTTTGGAATGGCCTTTTAGCTCAGATCCTATGACAAGAGAAATTAATCTCCAAATAATTTTTGCAACAAAATTTTTTCAGAAACAAAAAAAATTGATCTTTAAAATTCTTGTTTATTGTAGGAACTCAAAATTAAAGACAACGCAAAACTAATATGTCACGTCACGACAACAAAACTAATGATTTTAATTGAATAAAAAAAGCCAAATAACGCTTGTATACGTATTATCATAATCACCGCCCCTTTTTTTTTTTCTTAAATTTATTTTATTTTAAAACATGTAGAAGGTCTAGGCGTTATCAATCATTAACCCGTAGATCACGCTAAGTAACTCTTTTCATTTACTTACCCACCTTGGAGATACATATATGGATAGAGAGAGAAAGAAGGAAGAAGATGAGGAACATGTTCTCTAATCTTCATGCTTTGCTCCCTCATCTCCCTCCCAAGGTAATTCATTCACATCTTCTTCAAGATTGAGATTGATGTGTACATATGGAATGATAATTAAGTAGTTGTTCATGCTAGGTTATTCTATCTTGAAAAAGTTTAGAAATATAAAAATCGATTAAAGAGTTAGACACTACTTATAAAAATCGTCCAATTTTATGATTAATTTTGGTGTTTTCCCACCTTTTTGTTCAAGTCTCTCTCCCATCTCTTTCTCAAAGTTAATTTATTAAGGCAAATCAGTTTTTACATACAAAGCTTTCAAGTTTTTCAATTTGTTTCCTTTAAAGGGAAATTAATGAGAAAGATATAAGAGAGTAGTCCTTTTCATCAATGTGATAATATTTGAGGATGTCCTTTTTCATCAAGTCTGTATTTAAGGTTGTCATGGGGTGATGGGACACTTATTCAATGAAAAATCAATTATTCATTACTATCAATCATTAAAATGCTATTAGTGAAGTTATGGATTCATTAAGTTATGGTTTTTTTTTTTTTTTTTTTTTTTTTTGGGGGGGGGGGTTAAAGTTCAACTGAATGTTCCCATTAATCCTTTTGAGTAACTTCATAAACCTCATCAATTTCCATTTATTTCTTAATGTGGATGACCTACAACTTTATGAAAAATTGATTACAAGATCAAACACAAACTTTTACCGCAATTAATGTAAAAAAAATGTATCTGATTATGTTATTGATTTCTATGCATATGTAGAGAAATTGATAACTTTATATTCCTCTCACAACACAAAGTTTCAATTAACTGGTATTTATTAGAACACCGATAACTGGTGGATTTTGTTCACTTTATTAAAAAGGAAGTGCATGTGTATGTTAGTCTTACAAAGATGGTTTAATGCGATTATATATGACTCTCCCAAAGTAAAAAAGAAATTTCAGGATAAGCACATGAGTCTTGGACATAACGCATATCATGTACTTAGAAAATTTTCAAAATTTGAATGAGATACATTTAAATTTGGTGCTTTGACCATACTCAAAAACCAAATTTATACATTTTTTATTCTAACATTTTTATTGTGCTATAAGAAGAGGGTCATTAAGGCCTAGTTCAAACAAAAAATAATATACAAACAAAATTTTTATATAAAAAGTTCATTCAAAATTGTGTAATAGTAGTATTTTTTTTTAAAAAAATTAAATGCTTAACTGATGGGCATTTGATTTCAAAAAATGATGAAACTACAATTGCCCACATCCATTTTGTTTGAATTTTGCCTTCTCATCAACCATATGATAGTTCACATTGAATATTTGTACAGGCAAACAAGTCCACAATTGTGGATGAAGCAGTGACCCACATAAAGCTTCCCATGGACTCGAGGGAGGCTTTCATGGCCGATCAAGTTTCTTCAAACAACACAAACTCAAACTCATCCAATGCACTGCCAGTGTCTCTCTCTCGGTTCCCTCCTCTATTCCAGACTTGGACTTCTCCGAATGTGATCTTGAATGTGTGCGGTGATCATGCACAGAATATCGTGTGCTCGATGAAGAAGGCTGGGACTCTTCACTATTATTTGCTATGTGTTGGAGAAGCACAAGCTGGATGTTGTGTCTGCTCATGTTTCATCGGATCAGAATCAGACCATGTACATGATTCAAGCCCATGTAAGTCTCCTCTAACTTACTTCCTTGCACATTAGAGAGGATTGTTACAAGCTATCACTTTCTCTACAAATATTCAATGTGAACTATCATATGGTTGATGAGAAGGCAAAATTCAAACAAAATGGATGTGGGCAATTGTAGTTTCATCAATTTTTTGAAATCAAATGCCCATCAGTTAAGCATTTAATTTAAAAAAAAATCCTACTATTACACAATTTTGAATGAACTTTTTATATAAAAATTTTGTTTGTATATTATTTTTTGTTTGAACTAGGCCTTAATGACCCTCTTCTTATATCACAATAAAAAATGTTAGAATAAAAAATGTATAAATTTGGTTTTTGAGTATGGTCAAAGCACCAAATTTAAATGTATCTCATTCAAATTTTGAAAATTTTCTAAGTACATGATATGCGTTTATGTCCAAGACTCATGTGCTTATCCCGAAATTTCTTTTTTACTTTGGAAGAGTCATATATAATCGCATTAAACCATTTTTGTAAGACAAACATACACATGCACTTCTTTTTTAATAAAGTGAACAAAATCCACCAGTTATCGGTGTTCTAATAAATACCAGTTAATTGAAACTTTGTGTTGTGAGAGGAATATAAAGTTATCAATTTCTCTACATATGCATAGAAATTAATAACAGAATCAGAGACATTTTTTTTACATTAATTGCGTTAAAAGTTTGTGTTTGATCTTGTAATCAATTTTTCATAAAGTTGTAGGTCATCCACATTAAGAAACAAATGGAAATCGATGAGGTTTATGAAGTTACTCGAAAGGATTAATGGGAACATTCAGTTGAACTTTAACAACCCCCTCCCCCCCTCCCAAAAAAGAACCATAACTTAATGAATCCATAACTTCACTAATAGCATTTTAATGATTGATAGTAATGAATAATTGTTTTTTCATTGAATAAGTGTCCCATCACCCCATGACAACCTTAAATACAGACTTGATGAAAAGGACATCCTCAAATATTATCACATTGATGAAAAGGACTACTCTCTTATATCTTTCTCATTAATTTCCCTTTAAAGGAAACAAATTGAAAAACTTGAAAGCTTTGTATGTAAAAAATGATTTGCCTTAATAAATTAACTTTGAGAAAGAGATGGGAGAGAGACTCGAACAAAAAGGTGGGAAAACACCAAAATTAATCATAAAATTGGACAATTTTTATAAGTAGTGTCTAACTCTTTTATCGGTTTTTATATTTCTAAACTTTTTCAAGACAGAATAACCTAGCATGAACAACTACTTAATTATCATTCCATATGTACACATCAATCTCAATCTTGAAGAAGATGTGAATGAATTACCTTGGGAGGGAGATGAGGGAGCAAAGCATGAAGATTAGAGAATATGTTCCTCATCTTCTTCCTTCTTTCTCTCTCTGTCCATATATGTATCTCCAGGGTGGGTAAGTAAATGAAAAGAGTTACTTAGCGTGATCTAGGGGCTTAATGATTGATAACACCTAAACCTTCTACATGTTTTAAAATAAAATAAATTTAAGAAAAAGAGGGGGGGGGGGGGTTGATTATGATGATACGTATACAAGCGTTATTTGGCTTTTTGTATTCAATTAAAATCATTAGTTTTGTTGTCGTGACATGACACATTAGTTTTGCGTTGTCTTTAATTTTGCGTAGTTTTTTTTGTATATGAGGTATTGTTACCAAATATGCTTGATTATAAGATAAAAAATAGTTTTTTTTTAATAAATTTACTTTATTAAGTTTAATGAATAATTTATGAATCAAATATATATATTAAATGCAAGAAGGTAGGCTAGATCTCTATCAAACATATAATCGTGAATTTTCTTTGTCCATATTTAATTGCTTAACCATGAATTACCCTTCATCTGTTCCTTTTTTTTGTATTTCCTTAATCAAGATTTCTTGGGTTGATTTTTATATTATTTTTGTAGTGGGAGAATGTATATTTGCTTTGCAAAAAACACTGCACAAGTGGAGTAGCAGATGCAAAGAGTTACTTAGCGTGATCTAGGGGCTTAATGATTGATAACGCCTAGACCTTCTACATGTTTTAAAATAAAATAAATTTAAGAAAAAGGGTGGGGGGTGATTTTGATGATACGTATACAAGCGTTATTTGGCTTTTTGTATTCAATTAAAATCATTAGTTTTGTTGTCGTGACGTGACACATTAGTTTTGCGTTGTCTTTAATTTTGAGTAGATTTTTTTGCGTTGTCTTTAATTTTAATTTTGCGTAGATTTTTTTTATATGAGGTATTGTTACCAAATATGCTTGATTATAAGATAGTAAAATAGTTTTTTTTAATAAATTTAATTTATTAAGTTTAATGAATAATTTATGAATCAAATATATATATTAAATTCATGAAGGTAGGCTAGATCTCTATCAAACATATAATCGTGAATTTTCTTTGTCCATATTTAATTGCTTAACCATGAATTACCCTTCATCTGTTCCTTTTTTGTATTTCCTTAATCAAGATTTCCTAGGTTGATTTTTATATTATTTTTGTAGTGGGAGAATGTATATTTGCTTTGAAAAAAACACTGCACAAGTGGAGTAGCATATGCAAAGAGTTACTTAGCGTGATCTAGGGGCTTAATGATTGATAATGCCTAGACCTTCTACATGTTTTAAAATAAAATAAATTTAAGAAAAAAAGGGGAGGGGGGTGATTATGATAGTGTTATTTGGCCTTTTGTATTCAATTAAAATCATTAGTTTTGTTGTCGTGATGTGACACATTAGTTTTGCGTTGTCTTTAATTTTAGTTTTGCGTAGATTTTTTTGTATATGAGGTATTGTTACCAAGTATGCTTGATTATAAGATAATAAAATAGTTTTTTTTAATAAATTTACTTTATTAAGTTTAATGAATAATTTATGAATCAAATATATATATTAAATGCAAGAAGGTAGGCTAGATCTCTATCAAACATATAATCGTGAATTTTCTTTGTCCATATTTAATTACTTAACCATGAATTACCCTTTATCGATTCCTTTTTTGTATTTCCTTAATTAAGATTTCTTGGGTTGATTTTTATGTTATTTTTGTAGTGGGAGAATGTATATTTGCTTTGCAAAAAACACTGCACAAGTGGAGTAGCAGATGCAGAGGGATCAGATCTATTTGTTGTTTTCATCTCCAATGAGAAGAAGCAGGTAATTGATTGTTTGTTTATGTAGTTCATTTTTTGACTTTTGACAAAAAAATGTGCAGAAAAATAGAGAGATGATATGATCCAAATAAATGTAATTATCAAATAAGTGCATCTGTTGAGATCATCTCCAAACAACTCCTAATGGAAAAAGAGTTTATCAAATTGTTATGAATGCACTCCAAGTTAAGTTTGATTTGATGTTTCATATCTGATCAGCAAAAATAAAAAAAAAGAATATCATTGATAGATTAGATTCAAATAATACCCACTAATGTAAGATTTATATTTCTGTTTTTTGTATATTTTGCATGATGATTTGAAAGTACATCATCATCTTGCTCTTTAGTAGATTTGTGTGATAATCACTTATATAGTGTTTGGTTCATTAGAATGAAATAAAATAGTCACTCCTTAGTCTCTCTATAGAATGACTATTCTCTTATAATGGTGAATAGTAATTCCATTTATAATGTATTTTTCATAAATCAAATACAATAAACAATCAGATAACATAGTACAATGTATACATACAGAAAATAAGCACTCCAACTGGAATGCGACCTCACGTGCTTAGCGTGTGGGGGTCCAACGAATAGAAATTAAAATGAGAAAACTACATATCAGTAAAAAATTTATAGATTAATAAAAAAATTATAAATTTAATTATTAATACTTATAAAACGTACTATTGATTTGATTTTTTTTTTTTAAAAAAAAAAATGGAAAGAAAGATCCACTGCCTTTTAATTTCTCCATTAAAGCCAGTAGTAAGTAACCTTGCAGGAAAGACATGAACACGTGTACTCAAACTCTAAAATATTATAGGACAAATTATATTGGTGGTATTTATATTTTGTTTCTTATATTATTTTAGTTTTTACACTTTTAATTTATATAATTTTGACTTTTGATTTTAAATTTTATGTCAATTTGGTCCAAGTAATAATGTTATTAGTGTTTTTGATTGAAAATAATCATTGAATTGGTTAAGGTTAACTAACTAAGATTAGTAAATTTAAAATTTTACTCTAAAAAATATGACATATGCCACTATATGCATATTTTTTTTTATTAAAAATGCTAAGAATTGTAATCAATTTGACTAAATTGAAATAAAATCATAAATTCATAATAAAAATCGAGTCAATTGAAATTACAATGACCAAAATTATACAATTACTAAAGTACAAGGACTACTGTTACAATTTGTTCAATATTATAAAAATTAACAACATAGAATACGTCCAAAAAAATAATTTGAAATGTGCAAAGAAAATGAAATTTGTAGATTAGGTTTATTTTAAGTGTCGCTTATTAAATTCAAATTTACACTATGTACAAGGGTACCTTTTGCTATGGCTCTAAACAAAATGAATAGTAGCAGGTACGACCAGGATTTGATTATTAAATTCAAATTTACACTATGTACAAGGGTACCTTTTGCTATGGCTCTAAACAAAATGAATAGTAGCAGGTACGACCAGGATTTGATTATTAGGGGGACAAAAAAACACATAGGAAGATATGTAAAGTTAGATTAAAAGTAATGGATTTTTATGCAATTAACAATTGTAATTTTTCATGTTATTAATTGAAAATGAATAAATTCTTATTTTTGTTAAATATTTGATGTAACAGTTATATTATGTGATAGCATCACTAATCAATTTGAGTTTTTACATTGCAATAGCAAGAAATAATGATTGGGCTAATGAAAGACAAAAATTATCAACTTAATTTCATTTGCAAAGTGAACGATATAATTAAAAATATATTTTAGAACATAATATGTTATGGAATTATTATGGTGTGCACTATTTAAAAGGTGAATATCGTATACACGTTATCACAATAAATATTGCATAACTATAACAAATTGCAACTTCTTTTACCAAAATAGTTCATAACATTTTGAATCACAAATATGATTCGTAAGATTTACACTACATCATTCATAATATAACTATAGTAACTCATACTTTCCAGTTTCAATTTAGAGATGGACACTATAAATTGACTACTCGTAGCTTTTACTACACATAATACTACAAATATTTTAAACTTTCATAAATAAATAAAAAAAAATCGATATATTTCTTATAATGGGTTTACAAATAAATTGAAAATTCTACTATACACACCCCTTACTATATGCACCATTAAATTATTTCAGTTTCTTCTTTAGTTATAACCAATTTTCTTCTTTAATTATGACATTATTTTAGTTATGACTCATGAAATCTTTGATTATGCCTCATGTGTTATTTAGTTATGACATTTTTTTTTAAAGTTATTTAAGTTATGACTCAGAAAGTATGAAATTATGTCATTTTCTTAGTTATAAAGTGCATATGGTTCACACCTTTTAGGGGTGTGTACAATAATCTTTTCTGTTTATTATTGTATTATAAAGAGTTGTTAAAGAGAATGGTTAAAAGGAAAAGACTGTACCGCACCTTATAAATATAGAAGAAAATGATATAATTTCATACTTTTTGAGTCATAACTAAATAAAAAAAAAAGTCACAACCGAATGCAAAAAAGTCATAACCAAAATCTCAAAATAATGTCATAACTAAGAATGTAAGAAAAAAAAAATTTAATTAAATTGATTGAACCGGACTGAATCGGCTATATTTGGTCTATTTTTTAACAAGAATCGGTCTGTGCAGTTTTTTAATTTGATTTTTATTTTTATTTTTATGTTCGATATCCGTTCAAGCACATTGTGCACCAAACTAAACCGAAACCGACCGCTTCAACATGTTTGTATTTATAATATATATATAATCTAATAATATAATGATATTAATAAGTATAATAAATTATTAACCTTAATTAATTAACTTTAATTAATTAACTTTATCATCTCTATAACTTAAATTTGTAAATTTTTATTATATATAATCTTAATTCTAACTTATTATTCTTAAAACCTTAATATTTTATGGCTTTTTTTATTTGTATTTTTGTTAATTTAGAAATTGAAAAGTACTTATTAAATAGATGGATTGAATATATTTGAAGTGGTGGACAAGTAACTAATTCAGTATTTTTACATACATTAGTGATTATACTAAAAAGTGGCTTAAGTTTGAAATGTCATAAAATGATTAAACCGCACCAACTTAAACCGTTTCAATCGGTTCAATTTGGTGCGGTTTGATGAGACAAGCGGTTTGTATTATTGTTTAAAATAATAAAACTAATATTATTGGTTCAGTGAAAAATTTTATCTAAATACCAACCGTACCTCGTTCATTACATCCCTAGTCATAACTAAAGAAAAAAAAATAATTATAATTAAATAAAAAAATAATATAATTGAAGATACATATAATATGAAAGGTGCATAATATAATTCTCAGAGTTAAAATTATAACAATTAAATAGGAGCAAGGCCCATAGAAGTTGTTGGCGTGTTAAAATATATCGGCTTTGGTTGGTAGCTCAAAAATTAGTGGCCCTAATGGCCCTAATTTCCATATAAAGTAAAAAAAAAAAACAACAAAGTAAAAAAAAAAAGAAAAAAAAAACAGACTTACCCAAAAAGGAAATTAGGGCCATTAGGGTCACTGTTTTTAGGGCCACAAAACATTTTTCAAAATATATATAACATCAGAGCATCTTGTGCGAAATAGGAGGCAGGGCCCTGTAAGTCTATACATAGTTTCGTCCTTAAGTAGTAGATTGGATAGGTTTGATTTGAAAATTTTAATAAATTTCTTAATATATTTAACTTGGTTAAATTTTGAACCAATCAAATTGATTCGAGTTAGAATAATTTATTTTTGTAAAATCTTTTAAATTTATATGAAACTAAGCTTAAAAAATTAATGAATTAATCTCGAAAGAACTTTTAACAAGTCAAATAATGTCAAGCTCAAATAATTTGATACATTTTATAGTCCTATGCTTCATATTAGTTTTTTTTAATGTTCAAAATAATATTTATTTATTAATTTGTATAATATACTCATTACACATTTATATGAATTTTATCATTGCATATTTAAGACTGTAAAATGAACCAAACTACTTGACTTTAACTTGTATTTCATTTGTTAAAAATTTGTTCGATATCGACTTGTTATGTAAATAAGTCAAATTTGAACAATTACCACTTGACTAAATAATTTTATATGTGCTATAAAAAAATAAATTATTTAAATTTGATTCGTATTCAGCTCGTTAATGTAAACAAATTAAACTTAGAAATATTTTATAACTCGTTAAATTTTCAAGTTATATTTGAAGAACTCAGAGTTGGTTACAAGCATCAAAATCTCGAGTTATGTTTAAAGGATTGTTTTGGAAATATGGTTAAAAGATGATTTTTTGACTTTTTCTTGAAAAAATGTATAAAAAATGTGAAAGATGTGATCCAAAATGGGTTAAAAGTTGGAAGATGACTTTTAATTATCTTTCCAAAATAGCCCAAAGTAAGCTTTATAATAAAAGAAAAAGGTTTCTATTTAACATCAAAATAGGCCTTACTCCAAGTTTATTATAATAATTCACGTCGTTTAATGTATAAGACTTGTTAAGTATATTATTCTTATAAAAAATGATGTTGATCAAATATCAAAAATACTAGAAAGAAGTCTCACCCAAAAATGATTTATCTTCCTAATTTTGTCTCCCAAATCTACTCTAATAATGTGAAATTAAAGAGATTAATGACGAGAGAAAAATATGAAACCACTTCACATAAGGTGGGTCACAAAATCAAAAACATATGGCGGGATTGGAATAAAAAATCATAATACATACCATTTTTGGGTTGATAATGATGGGTGATGAGTTCCATATAGTTTTGCTGTTTTAGTGGGGGTGATGGTGAGGTTAGCACAGCCACATAATCATGACTTGGAATTGGAGATGTCCCTATGCACCATTTCGGATCTACCTTCCGAGAAGATATCGGATGATTTTTGAGTATCATGTTATAATTGATAAAGGAAATAGGACTTACGAATTTAATTTTAATAATTTAAAAATATAAAATGATAATAATAAATTGTAATTAGTATGAGACATGACAACGTGACATAAGTATCAATAATTTTTCTTTCTTTCCCTTTCCTAGCAGAGTAATTGGGCCCACCAACCCTACCCTTTTAATGAAGAATCAAAATCTTCTTCGGTATCTCTCTTCTTAACTCCTTACTTGCTAGGGCATTTGGCTCACTTTTGGGTCTAATTTTGATAATTCGAACCGTTCACATTTTAAGATTTGTTGAAAATATAACAGTTCTAAAAAATCAAATTGATCGGATATCAGAAAACATGTGTTCAGAAAACTGTTTATTAAATTTTTTTAAAATATGGTTTGTAGTTCGATGATCCGAACACGTAGTTTCTGATATTCGATCAACTTGATTTTTTACAAGTATGATATAATCAATAAATATTAAAATGTGAACGGTTCGGATCATCGAAATTGGGCCCAAAAATGAGCCCAATAACCCAACAAGTAAGGAGTTAAGAAGAGAGATGAAATGGATCAAAGAGCATATAATCCTAACACATGATTATACATGCAGGACAATGTCAGAAATGAAGCAAATCACAAGACATTTTTGATGATCGACAAATCATTCAACAATGCTAGGGACCAAAAAAATAAAAAAAAAATTCATCCACACAATTCCCCCTCCCCCCCCCCCCCCCCCAAAAAAAAAAAAAAAACGTGGCAAGCAAAATTTGAAAAGTTGACCCATATTCAAATATTTTCTCAAAACTCTTTTTATATGCATTTTGTCTTGCCATCTCATTAGGTGATTGTGGGAGAAGAAATTATGTGGATGTAACACTGCTGCCAAAAAAATTAGCAAATATTCTACAAAATAGCCACATGATGGGTGTGGCACCAACACCACATGGGATCCACACCCATGTGAGCATTTTGTAGAATTTTTGGTAGTTCTTTTGGTAGCATTTTTATAAAGCTAGTTCATGCAGCGCTAGTTCATGCAGCACAATAAGTGCAACTGTTACCTGATTTTTTATTTATTTATTTTCATAGTAGATAACATAAACAATAATTGCTAAGAAGTTTAGAAGCATAGAAAGCCTTACTGAATTTTTGGCATCTCAAATGAGTTCCAGTCAAAAACAGAATCAACAGAACATGAAATGTCACCATATCAACTAAAGCATTCATACTCTTGTGGCAGTTGACAAAGACGAAATGGTTGTGTTACAGCACAACATATAAAAATTAATGAATTAATGAGGCATGGGTCAAAATTGAACCTCAGCTCGCAAGTTCTCGCCCCTACGCATAGCATTCAAGACTTGACGAATCTGTTGCATGGAAGGACAGAAGTTGTTACTTCAATGTTCCAACTTTTCTTAATCAGAAACTAAGAAATTTTGATAGCAACAGAATGTACGTTTACTAGCAAGATAGAAACTATAATTAACAGTGTCACAAATTATGCAATTAAGAATGTGCAAGAACAATTCAGACAATTACGACAATAAATAAACAGATCCATACAACTTTCGTAATTTGGAATTATATTAAAATACACACACATATATATGCCGCTAATGGCTGAATCCACCACCTCCTCTCACAATGTAGGCGGCCTACTCATGTGAGAAGATTGCCGTGGTTATAGCCTTTAGGGTGTGGACGTAGTAGGAATCTTCTACAATAAATTGATATATTGGATTCCACAGGAAGCTTCTGTCTTTATATATGTCATATAAACATCAAATTTTTCTGACCCAAGTGTGATGCTTATAAATTAGGTATTTCCATATGTAGCCCTTTAACTCCCCAACGAGATATGTTTAAGCTTGTTTTAACCCTTAGACATTCCTTTTTACAAGCCCAAGCCCTATCCTTGCTTAAACATTCAACTCTAGGGCTTTAAAACTACAACACTAGCCAAGGTTTTGTTCTTGGGTATTGTTCACAGTGCTCAGAACAGTCGCCAAACAGTCCCAAAAATTCTCTCTTCACTCGCAAACCTTTATCGTTTTGTTACAACATATAACCCTAACAATCTAAGTAATTTTACCATGAACAGTCCCCTAACATCCCAAAAATAGAAACCTCTTCACGCTGCCCCACAGTAGTTTTGTGCTCACTAGTCACTACTAACAGTAGAGTGATCCCCAAACTTGTCCTACATCACCCCCGCAATTGTCCTACATCACATGTCCAGCTAACCATACTTGACAAGGCAATTCACAAAATCCTCACCTACATAAGAAGACGGTCAACAAGACCAAAACAACTTGTCTACCAATCTGCGGGGACTAAAATAGTTCTTATTGACAATTCACCAATCTCTACAGATTTCACTAAATTTCACTCCATCAAATAGATTAATGAGATCAATGGAAACATGACTCTGCCATTCTCAAAGGAAAGCACAGCTCTACACACTGATATATGCGGAATATTCATGACTAATCAACTTAATATTGCAATACTCCAAGGCAGCATGCATGAGCTTCATTTGAACCCATGTGCAAGTTTGTTAGAGAGAGAGAGTGTGAGAAATTAAGGATGAGATTAATATATAAATAAGAAAATGCAACATCAAGCTTTACAGAATCAATGGTGGTAGCCAGGTAGGTATAGAGTAACACGTTTATTATAATAAACGGTTGATGGTCACAACAAAAATACTCATCCAGAAATTTACAATTCAAGGTATTACAGTGTATTATTAACAACATGTTATTGCTGAAGGGATAAAATTGTAAAATGATGACGGAGAAGTTAATCACAACGATGAAGTGATGTTGGAATTATGTCCATGATTTCTTACATGATTAAAAATGTTCAAGATGTTCAAGTTAAGTTGCGGTAATTATGACATAGCATTGACCCACAACAAAATGCTACAATAAGAAAGTTGATGATTGTGTACTTGGAATTACAAAACCTTAGCAGTACCACTCAATTTCTAGGAACAAAGATACCATACTCAGGTAATATATCTTAACCAACTTTAAGCAAAGGATTAGTATGCTTGGAAATCAGGGAAAAATTAAAACAAAAAACAAAGAACTTAGACCACAAACCTCAGATACCAGCCTGTGTCTCCCCTCAATATCATCAGCTAAAGCACGCCAACCATTCACATCATCACCAGGTAGCTCCAACAAAGCCGATCTTGGATATGGTGGATGATGGCCTTGGCTATTAGCTGCAGATGGCATTATTGTTTCCTCTGAAGAAGAAGGGCCTGAACGCGATGGGGGAAAGTGAGCTCTCAGAGCTTCAGACTCAGAATCAACAGATGGAAACAAAGTCCAAGGAGAAAATTCAGATAATCTTTGTTGATTTTGTGTTGAGGGGTTGCGATGAGGTGTCCACGCAGTGGGGAAAGGCCGTATAGCAGAGCTGGGGCTAATTCGAGAACTAGAAGGGACACTTGTAGAAGTACTGGTATTTCCAGTAGATAAGTTCCAATTATTTGAGTCTTGCACCGAATTTCTCATCTCAGTTGGAGGAACAACCATAGGATGCCCCATGCTATTTCTTGGGGTGCTTCTAAAACTTGCTTCCTCTCGCAATGATGAAGAACTTGAAGAACCGCTAGCTCTTGAATTAAGATTCCCATTACAAGGGAAAGAAGGTGTATTCTTTGGCAAATCAAGAATATGCATTGAATGAGACTGGTTTGGGGGATTATTTGAATTGTGTGCTACTATAGTTGTTTGTCTTAAGTCCAAAGAATCAATAAAAGAGAGAGGTCTAGATGGCTGGGGAGGGGAGCACACATCAGAATGGTTTATCACATTCCCTGTTGATGGCAAATTAAACCTAACAGATTCATGATGCCCAACATTTCCTCTCACGCCAAAAATTCTTGAGGAGCTTTCTGCAATTCCTGTCACACTTGAAGGAGGAAAGAATTCAGAAGCTACTCCGTGCATACTAATGCCACTTCTTGGGTTTAGCTGTTCAGAAGGACCAATGCACAGAGAAATCACTGGTGGTGGTGATATACTTAAGCTGCTAGAAGCACTGTAACGAGCAAAAACACCATGTCATGGAAAGATTTCAACATTTTGAAAGCAATTTGAACTCCCACCTGGACAAGACTGTCTAGAAGTACCTTCAAGAGCCTTTCTCTTGTAGGATGAACCCCAATTGCCCAAAGACGAACTTGACTCACCCTCACTGTCCACCAAACAACCAGAATGACAAGAAGAATTCCCAGTGTTATCAGAAGAAGCATTAGCACTCAAGATCTGTTCTGTTTCTGGTCCGCTTACCTTGTACAAATTATGGCATGCGTCTGGCTCCATGTCCTGCCCACCATCGCCACTACTGCCCATGTCCCCAGCATTTAAATTTATATTCAGAGAAATACGACTAGAACTGAAACTCTGCATAATTAAAGGTCTGTCGGTAACCTGATTACCACCAATACCATTGTTAACACTATCGCGAAGAAAGATGTTAGACGGTCCAGACCCAGGACGAACCAAAAATGAAGACGACTGACCATTTTCGATTTTCATACCATCACCAATGCCTTGGCCTTGTAAATTTTGACTAGAACTAGATTCCCCTAAATCCCAACCACTAAAACCCCGAGCACTATGACTTACAACATTAGTGCAAGTATAGTTCCCTTCAGCAAAAGAAAGCATGTAATTTGGCAACCGGCTTTCCACTGGACTTAGCATGCTATTCCAAGCAGTTGACTGATTCATACCAGTGTTATTGGAAACAAATCCCTGGTTAAGATCAACAGTTTCAGTAAAGGAATTGCCTGCACTCCTTTGCCCTTGCATTGGGGCTAATGTATTCCCTCAAAGGTATGTGTATGTTGCAGAACAATATTTTTAACACTTGATCACAAAGAACACTGCTCAGGCAAACCTGAATTCACAAATCTGCAAAAGGGAAAACATCCTAGCTCAACCTAATAGCTGAAAAATGCAAGCCATTCACAAATGCAATTAGGCCACTTACTTAAGATATTAGAACATATGATTTGAACCAAAAAATGAAAATAAGACTCGCTATCTGTACGGCTCTGTGCTTCTTCAACTCCACTTATAAGCATAGCCCAAGATGTAAAAGTAGAGTCCAAATATTGGTGGTTATTAGACAAGCTGGAGATATAAAGTAAAAGAAAAGATAAAAGTGTTGGAAAATTGGTTTTATAAATGCTTATTTTGGGCCAACTTTGAGCCCAAAATTGAGTGGGCCCAAACGTCTTTTGGGGTGGGTCCGAAGAGGTGACGTGTTCCTTGCCGCATAGCAAGTCACACGGTGAAGACGGTTCGTCAAAACCATTTATGAGTGAATGGGAACTTGACGTCGTTTTCGGGTTCGTGGAATGGACAATTAAAGAAGTAAATGTGGGTTTCTTTGAAATGGGTTGTCCCACATTGAAATTTTAAGAGAGTTTGTGCATGTATATAAACTCTAGATTGCAACACTTGGGTTGGGCCCCAAGGGGCACCCCAAGTTTGTAGAAGGGAGGAGTTATGGACAAATAGAAGCTTGGCTAAAAACCACCACACACACGTTTGAATTTTTTCTTAATGAAATAGAATTTAATTTTCTGTCCAAACTGTATCTGATTTTCAATCCATTTTCTAGCAGTTCAACATGTTCAAACTGTCCAACAGATTGGGAAAAACTGCCCAGTAGTTCCGAGTAGTTTTAAAACTGCCAAACAGTTTGCATATCTGTTCAAAACTAATTCAGATCTGTTGCACTTGGATAGATTCGTTTTCGGACAGATTCAAATTCAAAACTGCTCGGGCAGTTTGAACAGTTATATAACTATACAGTTACCATATCTGTTCAGTTTCAAATCTGAATCTGTTCAAGTTCAAATTCATACCTTTTCGGGATTGTTTTTTGTCCATAAATACCAGCCTTATTCCAACAGATTTCATATCCAAAAATTCATTATTTCCTTTTAGTTTTGCTCATTTGCATTATTTATTCTTCATTATATGTAATAACCCAACCCTCGCATGTGTTTCCAGTATATTTTTTTTTAGTCCCTCATTATGCGTATTTATATGCTTATTGTGAAATGTAACGTGTAATTAAGTTTAATTAAGTGAACCTTATGACTATGGATTCATATTTGTTGAATAAGGAGACATATCTATCACAATTAAAATGTTTGGATTAAGAATTGAAAGCCTTAAGAGCTTGATAATCTGAAGTTGACTTGTAACGATCTAGAATTTTTCCCTTCGCTCGAGCGGGGGAGTTGGCGCTCGAGCGGACTTTTGGGGTTCCCAGCAATTTTGCAGATGGCTTGAGATTCTGAGAGTCGTAAATTTCTGCTCGAGCATAGAAGTGGTCGCTCGAGCGGGAGGCTTTGTTGGTCCGTGCGCTCAAGCGCAAGGTTGGGCGCTCGAGCGGGTCTCCAGGTTGAGTTTGAATTTCTGAGGCACGTGGGTTCGTTTTTGACATTTTTATTGGTATGTTTGGATCCTCCTCATTTTATTTTGGGGTGTTGCTTGAGGTGGTAATATGATGGTAAAGAAAGATTGGACCAAAAACTTTAATTCGAACACTTCGCCTACGATTAGCCGTCACTCTTTTGCCTTTTTCTTTTTCCACACTTTGAATTTAGATGTGAGGCTAGAACCATTGGAAAGCTCATTTCTGGGGCTTCAATTTGAACACAAGAACGACTTAAAACGGAGTCCGGATGAGAGAGTTATACCCGTTTGAAGTTTTCATATCTGTGCTGCAAGCAGGTCTGCACGTGCGGGGATAGCCGCGCACGTGCGGGACTGTGCAGGATAGCAGCTCAAAAACGTGATTTTTGGATCATTTCTTACATTTTCTTTTCCTCTCTTCTTCTCCCCTCCTCCATGTCCCAAAACCTAGCCCTAAAAACCTTGATTTCCTCCACTTTTTATTAACAATCCACCATGGTTCTTGCATCAAGGATGGAGAACAAGAGAAGATCAACATTTTCTACCGATTGGAATTCCGAAATTGTAGAGGAATCTCACCAAAGCTTGCTCCCTTGTTTGATTCTTGAGGTAGGGGTTCTATTATTGGGTTTAGATTATGGTTTATGGATGATGGACCTAGGGTGTATAATAAATGGGAAGATTGAAACAAAAAGTAATGGGTTAAGAGATTTGGATTGTTCTTGAAATTTCTAGATTTTTCTTGAAACCCTAGGCTGATTTTTGATGATAATCAATGATTTAGCCCAAATTGAGAGTTGAATCATGAAATTGGTAGGTTGAATTATATATGTACAAGTTTAATTGGAATTTGGTTATGTTTGAAAATTTTGTTTAAAATTTGCGAATGAACTTTGTTATGCACGTTGTAATTCATGCTATAATGTAAAGGAAAAATTGGGAAAATAATCTATTAATGATATGGATGATATGAACTCGATTTTGGAGTATTGAAATGGGATTCAAGGATTTATTTTGAATTATGTTGAATTGCAAATGGTGTTGAAGAACAAAGTGATGTTGACTTTTGTTGGATTATGTTGTGATGAATAATATTGAAATTGAATGGTGTTGCACTATGATGAATTGTGTTTGAATTACGTGAATTGTGTAGGGTCGGCTACGGGGGCGGACGAAGCATCTGAACACTGTGAGTAGTAGTACTGTGGTAGTACGTTTAATTATCGTTAACGATTCTCATTGTTAATATTTCGTTCCTTGCAAGTAAATATGTTAACAAAATGCGGATTGGAAAATCTAAAGACATCATTAAGCAGTATGTTCTGTTTACTATTGGCAATGAATACTAACATTCTGTTATTTGCAAGATAGCTATAGTGATTTATGACGAACAAAGGGAACGTATAAGCACTATGGAACCATGGTATTCATGTATCTCTGATTTCATTCAATCTGGAAAATGTGCTTACCTTTCGTTAATGATTATCGAGCATGTCCTGTCCAACTTAAGTTAACTATGTTAACTCATGTGAATGATGTAACGGCTACCATTAGTACTCTGTTAAGTACAAGTCAACTATGTTAACATATATGAACAATCAAATAAACGTGTATGCTTCTATATGCTATTAATAGATCAAGTGAACTACGCCATTTCTTAATGAATAATTAGTTAAGACCACGGATTGTTTTATATGTTAATACTTGCTAAGCATTATGATAAACAACGGATTGACTTACAGATGACTCAACCTGAGGACAGAATTAAATATCAATGACCTTGTCATGTGACTCACATTATGATGTAAACTGTTCTGTCTTTGTTAAACGTACTGTAATGACATGATGTAACAAGAAATGCTCTATGTTCGGATATGTTACTGTGGACGCGCCCCGCGTGAGGGCCCCACCACAGTTCGGACTCAATTTGTGTCACGGTTCTAAATCTGAACCAAAGAGTCCAAATCCGGCAAATCGTTTTGAGAAAACAGATTTTTAAAAGAAGTACCAAACATGGACTGCTTTGCCAGATACAGAGTCGCCACCTAAATATTTTTTAATGGGGGAATTTAGGAAACCCTGACTCGGTGCCAAAGGCCACGTGTCCGTCATCACCAAAGTTGCCTCGGCTCGGGAACTTGGGTACGATTGGGGAAGGTCAGCTATGAGCACCCCCTCTCGCCCGATCCGAAGATCGGCCTCTACTAACCATGATATCCAATTTTGAAAACATTATGTATTCTTGTTCCGGTTATTAGCCTAGAATTACTATGTTGTGCGCACAGCAAACAAGTATGGACTAGATCGCCTAAATTGGAACAAAACATTGCATATCTGTTTGTTTGGAAAATGTTTTGGAATTTGCTACTCGCAAGTAGGCTAAAATACGGATTTCAATGAGTTGTTCCAACTCAAACAATCCAACCTTCACCCACAGGCATTCAGGCAGTTAATCAAATAAGCATTTAGCTGCATGGTAAGCATGCTATTATGTTAACATTCACACTCATGCGAGATGCTAAAGTATAAAATACTTACAGTGTACTCCGTGCCAAAATAGTAAACTAGTTAGCAAACATGCGTGATCCTAATTCATGTTAAAGTGGCTAATGCATCACATACAGAATGTCACATAGAATAGGCTCGGCTAATCCTAGGATGGCATGTGAGATGCTACAAATAACACGTATTCAATTTGGAATTTGAAATACAATGTGGTTAGCATAATGTACCGAGCCTGGTGCATGCAAGACAAATGAATGAATGCACGCATGCATAGCATAAGGATGTTAATTTAAATATGACCTAATACTAACCATCAAAAGTAGGTAAGTAAAAGGGAGAAAGAAGTGGGGGTTTGGAAGACATGCACACACGCACCCACACTTATTACAAATTTGCCCTTGCTCGGAGAGGCCAAAAGAATAATGCAATTAATTAACCTACAAGCAAATTAATTATTACAGATCAATTAAATTAGCTAAGCAAATTAACTAATCTAATTAAGCAGTAAACAACAGCCTCGGGAAGAGGGTCCAATGCATGCGCGCTCGGTTCCGTTCGGAAAGTCACTGCCATGCACAAGATGCCTCTGCTTTGGCTGTTATCCTCCTCTGAAGACTGTACAAGTCCCAGGGTTGCTTCTCTAAGTGCTGTAGAACACTACCGGCTAAAGGGATTGGTCACCGGCCATGTATAATGGTCACCGGCCACAAAATAATCCGTCGGCCAACAATGGATGGCCAGTCGGCACTGAAGATGGCCGGCCGGCCAAATCTCCCTACAGAAACTGATTTGACAGCAGTAGGGGACAATACTTGGCATGGCAGTGTATTCCAAGGAATGTATGCACCAACCACACTCCTTATCATATTTATGACTCAAAGGAGGATGGGCCTCGATTCTCGGGCCACCAGTCACGCATTTCTATGCATGATGGTCCAAAGAATCAAGTGTGCATTTTGATATGGAATGCAATGCACATAATCAAACAATGGGGCTTAACCTCTACCACAAGTAATTCAAGAGGCCAAGCATGCATGCTAATGCAATGCAACTTAGGCATAGAAGCTAAGTATGCAACATGGAAATGCAAAGAAGCATACAAAGCATACAATGGTCATGCAAGATATGCAAGGCATGAGACAATGCAACCAACAAGTACGCAAGGCACAATGTGGGTATTCAAGCATGCAAGCAAACATGTGACTTCATTCAATCATGCAACTTCAATCATGCAACAACACGCAAATATGCAACAACATACAAGGTGAACATGCAACAACATGCAAAGGGGTGGACTTAAACCAACATGGATAGCTTGCGAGCATGCCAAAATCAGTGGCCAATGCCAAGGAAATGAAGGCTAATGTGCATACAAACATGCATGCAAATGGGCCAACACTTGAACATGAAACAAGTAACTTTTAAGCACACTTAAAAGAGACTAAACATGGACAATTAGCATGCAATGTAAGCTTTGAAAATCATGTTAAAGATGATGCCAAGTTAAGCAAACAAGACAAGCATAGCATGTAATTGGTTCAAGTACTTAAAGCATGATCATATGACACATGAAGCAAATGACCAAAATGGATTAAAACAGTCCCAAATCATGTTAAGGCAAGCCCCAAAAACCACTTAGATGGCATCTAAATGATCTACACATGGAGGCATGCACAAATGCTTAAACATGGAGCATACAACACAACCTTTTAAAGCATTAAAGGAGTGATAAAATGCAAGCATGTAAACATATTACAAGGACTGAAATGATATGGTAAGTGGTTCTAAACCACTGAAATGATGCAAGTAAAGCATGCTATACACTCACACACCTAGGGCTAATAAGCCAAAATGCAAGGTGGCTATACTAAGCATATGATGGTCGACCAAAACAACCAAAAATAGAGCTTAAGCAAGCTAGAACAAACACAAAAGCTTCACAAAGCTTGGCCAAAATCATGCTAAAATAAGGGGCAAAACCTAAAGCATGTTAAGGCCTAATCATGGCATTACAAGGGATGTGTGCTAAGCAAGTATGGTGTACCAAAACCAATTGAAAATAGAGCTATATTAGCACAAAAATCAGTTAAGGCATGGCCAACATGAACCTAAACAATATGCTCACATATGAGGCAAAAATGGTCCTTTTCAAGGACAACAAGGAGAGGGGGTGGCCCTCTCCTTCTTGGGACCTCAAGGCACCATCCTCACCTCTGAAATCCCTCAAGATTTCAGTGGTGAGGAGGCCCAAGCACAATGATCCCGGAGCTCAACCAAAATGGCACAAAACAAGGGCCAAACAAGCCTTAAGAGGGGTCAAACAACCCCAAAGCTTGAAACACCCTTAAGCAACTATTTAGAACAAGCAAAAACAGAACTTTTCTATGTTATATGTTAAGCTCAAAAAATAGTTGTAAGGTAGGCAAAAATACAATGCAAAAATGGGGTAAAAAAGGACAAAAGTCTTACCCTTGTAGACCCCTTCAAGGACGGAGTTCCAGTTGCTTTCCTTAGCTCAAAACCAGCTCAAATCCTCTGAAAATAGCTCCTTAGTACCTCAGTAGCTCAAAGAAGGTGTAACTCCAGGTGTTTGTGTGCAAAAATAAGACTAAAACACCTTAAGGCAAAAAAGAGAGGGAGATAGAGATAGAAATAGATACAACTATGCTAACCCTAAAAACCAGAGCTCTCCTCTCTATTTTTGCTAACCCTCAAACAAAAGAGAAGAGGCTCCCTCTTATAGAGCTCAATCTTGTAAGCTTACAAGACAAGCCAAACAAGAGGGAGATCCCTCCATACACGTGTATGGAGGGGAGCCAAGTGCATGCCAGCTGCACAAAAATATCTGCAAAAGCAGATGCACAGTAGTCGGCCGGCCAAAAGTGCAATTGACCAAAAAAAGATAGCCGGCCGGCCAAACATTTGGCCGGTGGCAACAAAACACAGCCGGTGGCCTCAAGCCATGGCCGGTGGAGTGTGAGGATGGCCCACAAGCCATTCTCTGCCCCTCCAAGGCAAAGCACAAGTGTTTGGTGCAAAACCAGACACAAAACAGTCGAGTCGAGGGATCCTGAGGCAAGGCGCGTAGCCGAGACCTCCGAGAACTCAAGACGAACACAAACAAGGATGATCACCGGGTGTTCAAGCGGTGACGTCCAAGTCTTGAGGACGGTCAAAAATGGGGTGTCTACAGTTGCCCCTCTTTGACAGAACTCGGAAGTCATAACAATGACGGGAGTGAATGTCAAAGCTCAGAGACGACCCATTTTTGACAAGGCCGAAGACTTAGACAAACATGCAAGACAATAAAGATATGCGCCCGAAGGCAAGGGCAAAATGCAAGACAATGCACAAAGCCAGGCATAACTTATGATCATGCAAAGAAAGCTGTAACGAAGCATAACATGCAACAGTTTTAAGCAAGCGTACACCAAACTACACTACAATGCAGAAAGGATGTAAGAGAATTATGCAATTCTCAAAACGTCTCACTCGGAGGATACAATACCTGTCCAGCTCGTCTGGTTGCACCAGCCTCAAATGAACCGTACATACAATATTGTGCCTGAAAAAGAAAGCAACTTAATAGGTACAATATTGTTAGCGACATGCAAAACATGCAAAATGAATGCAAAATGATATGCAATATATACAAAACTATGTATAATAATGCAAAAGGAAATGCAATGCAATTGAAACAATGCAATTGATATGTAATGTAATTGAATCATGATCCAATCATGAGCGGTTCAAAACCACACAAATGTCAAATAGATTGATGGAAGTAACAAGTCCATCTACCATAGAAAAGGTGCCGCAACCCTCAAAGCGCGTACACATGTAGAACTATGAGTGATGTAGACGGACACAAGAACAGGTATTGGGTGGAATGACATAAGTGGGGAAACAACCCGCTAATGAAAGGACAATGATCCTAATGCTGGATGCAAAAATTACACTACAATGCAATATATACAGTGGATATGGCATGCAACCAAACTGAATCTTGCCTAGGAAAGGCATGTACACATACAAGCCATGTCTAACACAGAAAAGGTGCCGCCACCCTCAAACCAAGTTCATCAAGGAATAGGCGCGTACACATGTAGAACTGTGCTTTAACGTGAAAAGTATGAGCACATAGCAAACCAAGCTCAACAAGGAGAGGTGCAAGCCAAAGATGGAGGTGATGATGCAGTGGATGCATGCAAGCTATAATGCGATATTTACAATATGCAATGGAATGGATAGATACGATGGATAAGGCACGCAGGCCAAACCAAATCTTTCCTAGGAAAGGCATGTACACAAACGAACCGCGTCTAACACAGAAAAGGTGTCGCCACCCTCAAACCAAGTTCATCAAGGAATAGGCGCGTGCACATGCAGAACTGTGCTTCAACGTGAAAAGTATGAGCACATAGCAAACCAAGCTCAACAAGGAGAGGTGCAAGCCAAAGATGGAGGTGATGATGCAGTGGATGCATGCAAGCTACAATGCGATATTTATAATATGCAATGGAATGGATATTTACAGCGGAAATGCAAGACATATGCACTATATTACGATGAAATGCATGACATATGCATTATTTACAATGTAATGCATGACATATGCAGTATTTACAATGATGCATGACATATGCATTATTTACAATGATGCATGACATATACATGTGCTATGCCCACCAATGCACCGAAGGTCTTGCACCTTCCAAGGATTTAAGGTCTCCTAGACCGTATGTAAATGTAATATTTACAGTGGAAATGCATGACACATGCGCTATCTAATAAATGCATGACATATGCACTATCTATTATTATTATTTTTTGTTTTTTGAAATGCATGTTGCGTGGAGTGCGCAACAATGCAAGTCGCTTGAAATGCATGAAAATGCATGTACTGTGCACACCAATGCACCGAAGGTCTTGCACCTTCCAAGGATTTAAGGTCTCCTAGACCGTATGTAAATGTAATATTTACAGTGGAAATGCATGACACATGCGCTATCTAATGAATGCATGACATATGCACTATCTATTATTATTATTTTTTGTTTTTTGAAATGCATGTTGCGTGGAGTGCGCAACAACGCAAGTCGCTTGAAATGCATGAAAATGCATGTACTGTGCACACCAATGCACCGAAGGTCTTGCACCTTCAAAGGATTTAAGGTCTCCTAGACCGTATGCATTTAAGGACGGTGTGATGCGCAAAATAGCGCGATGGAATGCATGCAAAATGCAATAAGATGCGCAAGACAGCGCGATGCGTTTAGACAACGCGAGTGCACAAGACAGTGCAATGCGCAAGATAGCGCGATGGAATGCATGCAAAATGTAATGAGATGCGCAAGACAGCGCGATGCGTTAGACAACGCGAGTGCACAAGACAGTGCGATTGATCTGAAATGCACATGGGGCAACTTTCGAGTTTTGTAAAAGACAAAAGGATACAGAAAGGATACACCTTGCACGAATTCGAGTGCCACGCACAGAAGACACGGTCCGAGGTTAAAACGGAGGCCGGTTGACCTTCGGAAATGCCTTTTCTTGTACTATCTTGAGCAATGAAGGCCCCAAACTACAGATCTGACCCAAACAAGGTTGTAGGAGGATCACCGGCCAGAAGGGGAAGTCACCGGCCATCCACCGGCCATAAAAACACATCACTGGCCAAACATTTGGCCGGCCTGCCAAAAATGTAGCCGACCGGCCAAAAATGCCTGAATCGGGGCAGTTTTGTCCTTTTGGCTTGGGTCTTTTAAAATAGGGTTTCAAACCTTATTTTCTTCACTTCCCCTGGCCGAAAACTCATTCTCTTTCTCTCTAGAGCATTTTTCTTCTCTCATTCTCCCATTTTCTTGCGTTTTAGCCCCCGTTTCATCGTTCGATTCGCGTTCTCCTTCGCGTTTCAAACATTTTGAGCCGAACATTTCTTTGTTTCGGTGTTTCCTTTGCTATCTCCACTTTTTGGGGTTTGTTCCCCTCGTTTTCCTCTTGATTTCTACACCTTTTCCACTTCCCGGCTTTTTCGGCCATTTTCCACCCTCTCGGGGGTTGACTTTTTGTTGACTTTTCACTTTCCACTTTCCACTTTCCACTTTCCACTTTCCTGGCCATTTTTGCAGGACTTTCGACATGGCGGACGACATCCCACAGGGCGGGACTCCCCCGGAGCATGAGATGGATCCCGGGGTTGAGCTCCTCCCCTTGAATGTTCGCCCATTTGACCCAGCGACCTACCGACCGGCTATTCACGTTCTGCCCCCTGACGAACTCCGTCAGTTCAGGAGCTTTGAGAGGGGTGTGCCACCCGAGCTATTATTACGTGAGCCAGAGTCACATCTGTCGCACGGCGCCTCCGAGGTACATTCTTTCCCGGTTTTATTTTTCGCAATGTAGAACGCTTAACTGCCATAGTTGATTCTGTTCTTAACTGCTTAGCTCAAATACACTGATGCACTGTACACTGTAGTTGGCACACTTGCAACTGATATCTGTTTGAATCTGAACACGCGCACACACACTGCACTTGCTCTAAACCACTCAAACATACTGACACATCACTCACTGTAGTTCACTACGAGTACACCGGCAACCGATATCTGTTTGAACTTGAAAATGTGCACACACGCTATATCTGTACTGAACCATGCAAACACACTGACATATCGCATGTTGTAATTTACTGTACGCACACCGGCACCCGGTAGATGTTTTGGGAATTTGAACACGCGCACACACTGCGTATCATTACCAACTCTAAATACTTTTCAAAACTGTATGTTTTATCTTGCTTCACAGTTGTTTGCTTGAAAACAGGGAGATTCCCATACCGTCCGTGGGTATGGGAATATTGCCGCTTGAGATTGGTACGCGGAGCTACCCGATGCGGTTCGACAGATCGTGGACCAGGCCGGGTTCGGTGCGTTCTGCAGAGGACTTTCCAGGCTCACTACGAGCAGGCCTCTCCTTGCCGCTCTGGCGGAGAGGTGGTGGGACACCACCGACTTGTTCCACCTCTCTGCTACGGGAGATATGACGATGACCCCCTATGATTTCTTGATGCTCACAGGCATCGGGGTAGGGGGTGATCCGATCCCTTTTGATATCGATATGGACGAGTGGACGGCTGCTCAGATCTACCTGCTCGGCGAGGTGCCGCCTCTTGCACGTCCCGGCTTCGTCCGATACTCATGGTTCGAGGTCCAGTTCAGGGTTCAGCCAGCCCTAGTGGAGGAGGCTCCGATGACTCAGGAGGCTGTGGAGCGATATGCGCGCGGCTTTCTGATGTTTCTACTGGGGACGACTATTTTCGCTGACCGGGTGAATACCGTGCCCCTCTGTTTGCTCAGCGCCTTGGTGGATGTCACACAGATCCTGCGCTATGACTGGGGTGGCGCCTTTCTGGCTACACTCTACGGGTACAGAACCAAATAAGCAGCTAAACGCATTAACTACTTAAATACAGAACCAAAGCATAAACTAGCTAAGGAAAGCAGTAAAAGAGGTCCTCGGGATGAGGAGTGCATGCATGCCCAGTCGCCTCGTTCAGAAATCCGTCGCGATGCCCCAATTTGCCTTTGTTTGCAACTGTTCTCAGAACATTGCACAAAGCTCCACAAAGCTTCTAACTCACCTTGGGGACCCTTAGGAGGGCTGCCGACCACCTAGGGGTGTTGCTAGCCACTGGCCGACCACTTGCCATTGCTGCAGACTAGAAAAAGTGGTCGGCTAGCTAGTTTTTTTGGTTGGCTGACCAGTTGTTGCTGCACTCTTCTAGCTTGCTGCAACAGAGAGCAAGAAAGGGCATGTCAATGTATTTGCAATGTATGTGTGCACAACCACTCTCCCTATCATTTCATAAGCTCAAGGGAGTGTGGTTCTCGACTCTCGGGCCATCAATTGCGCATTTCAATGCATGATGGCCGAGAAGCCAAATTGCACAATTCGATATGAAATGAATGCACACATAAACACATAAAGCCTAAAACTCTATCATGCTTGATCAAGAGTGTCGGCGACCGAGAATTGAGGCACGTTTCATCACTTCAATTATGAAACGTCCCTCATTCCTCGTGTTTGGACTAACACCTAATCCAAACAAATGTAATGCAACTCAAGCATGCAAACATGCAATGCAACTTAAGCATGCAACACATGCAATGCAAGGCATGCAAAACACAATGCAACTACATGGCATACACAACACAAAGAATAACATGGCATAAACAATGCAAAGAACAACATGGCATACACAATGCAAACAATAACATGGCATACTCAATGCAATGTGACATGATCAACTTAACAAAGCTAATGACATGCAAACAGTGCTAATGCATGCATACACAATGCAAGGCAACATAAGCATGCAACAACATGATGCAATGTAACAACATTCACATAACATGCTCGATGGACTTAAACCAAAATGGACAGACCTCAGTCATGCCTAAATCAGTGGCCATGATGATGAAACTAAGGCATGAAGATCAAGACAAGCATGCTCAATGCAATGGCTCATCAACTAGGCCTAAGAGCACAACTCTCAAGAGTGCTCAAGGAGTGATAAACATGGAAGTGTAACAACACTATAAACTCTAAAATTAAGGTATGAAATGATGCCAAATCATTCAAACAACATAAGCATAGCATACTAGAGTCCTTAAGGCATAAGGCTAGCAAAGAGGACTACAAAGGGGCATGCAATACATGGCACAAATGTATGAACCAACCATGGACAGAGCTTAATTAGGTCTAAACAAAGACCAAAACATGTTAAGGTGAGGGCTCAAGGACCTAGGCAAGATGGCATACATGCTAGGCCACAAACAAGGCAACAATGCATAACACTTAAAGGCATTCAAAGCATGAAAGAAGTGGGAACATGGCAATGTTATATGCTCTGAAATGTCATGTGAAATGATGCCAAATCATGTACACAATGCAAATGAAGCATGCTATGGTGCCCAAAGCTTGAAACTAGCAAGGCACTTGCACTATAACTATGCAATACATGAAGCATATGACAAAGGCAACCCAAAACAGTCCTAGAGCATGTCAAAATGAGTCTAAAACATGCATGGAAGGAAGCCAAAATAAGCTAGCATGGTAAGCATGAAGCATGAAATATGCAAGGCCAAAAGGGAGGATTACACTACACCTACCAAGACCAAGCATGAGATGGCTTCGCTAACAAAAATCAGAGTTATATCATGGCAAAATAACCCCAAAAACACACTGAAATGATAGCTCGCAAGCTTAGGCATGAAGGCATACGCAATGGTTCATTCTTAAGGCATAAAACACCAACTCTCCAAAGCATGGAAAGAGTGACAAACGCAAGTGTATGGCAACATTACATGTACTAAAATCACGTTTCAAATGATGCCAAATCATGAAAATAGTCCAAGTAATGCATGCTAATGGACTCAATACACAAGGCTAGTGAGCAAGATTGAACCATGGCTATACAAAGCAATGCATGCATGACCAAAACAACACAAATCAAAGCTAGAGCATGCTAAAACATGGACGAAAGCTTCTTAGAGTTAAGCCAAAATCATGTTAGAATGATGGTCTAAAGCATGATACACATTAGGCTAGTTCATGGAATTGCACTACAAGTGCATGGAGCATGCATGGGGCTATCAAACCAAACCTTAATAGAGGTATATCATGGCAAAACAACACGAAGAACATGCTGAAATAGAATCAAATCATGCTAGAAAGGCATGCTACTTCATGAAGCATACAAGACTAGTTTGCAAAATTTACACTACAAGTGTATTAAGCATGCCTGAGGTGACAAAACCAAACCAAAATAGTGGCATGCCATGCCAAAATAACCCCAAATACATGCTAATATGGAGCCAACACAAGCTTAACAAACATGCTCAAACATGAGGCAAGTGAAGCAAGCATACAAGACACAAGGAGAGGGGACCCTCTCCTATTTGAGACCTTAAAACACCATTTCCACCACTGAAATTCCTCTGAGTTTCAGTGGTGAGAAGGCCAAAACAAGGTGGTCCCAATAGCTTAAAAGGAAGGTTCAAAACAAGGCCTAACAAGGCACAAGAGGGGGTAGACCACCCCCAACACAAAAGGGACCTTAAACAAACATGTTAAGCCTTAAAAATTAGAACTTTTTTTCAGTTGAAAGTCAAGTCAAAAACAGCATGCAAGTAGGGCTAAAAGCTTAAGCAAAAAGCAAGGTTCAAGAGGATAGAAACTCACCCTTGTAGAACCCCTTTAAAGCTGCAACTCCAGCAACTTTCCTTGATCAAAACTAGTCCAAAGACTCCAAAACCAACCTCAAAGAGCCTCAGCAACAAGATTATGGTGTTTGAGTGTGTGTTTGTGTGCAATAATATGATGAAAATGCACTTTTGAACACAAAAATGAAGAGAAGATGTAAGATAGATACAAAGATGTATGTATAACTCTTAAGCACCAAAATCTGAACCTAGAGGAGGGAGGGGGAGGTTCTCTTATATAGAGAACCAAAGGTTAAACTTGTTGGACAAGCTTAGGCCTAAAGCCATCCCTCCATACACGTATATGGAGAATCACTTCTGTGCCCTCCAGCTGTAACAACTGGCCTAAAAATATCTCCAAAAAGGTAATGGAAAGCTGCCGACCACTTGAAGTGGTCGGCCAGCTACTTTTACTGGTCGGCCGACCAGTGGAAGCGGTTGGCCATGGGGGGAGATGGTTTGCAGCATGAAAGCAAGGCAATGGTGTGGTGGCCGACTAGAAAAGGTGATCCAAAGACCAAGAAAACTAGTTGGCCGACTAGAAAACTGGCTGGCAGGAAGAAAAGTGGTCTCCAAGGGGAAGAACTGGTTTCCCACCCTTGTACCACCTTCCAAACAAGGAAAACAAGGTTTGTATCAAAAACAAACCAAAAAGGATGCAAGACAAGAGTCTGGGAGGGAAGGCGCGCAGCTAGGAGTCCCGAAAACTAGTCTACGGGCACCAAAAGTGGTCTACGACCACAAAAGTGGTCTCCAAGACCACAGTGTCCCTCTAGGCAGAGGCAACAAGGTGTTGTTCAAAAACCACGCCAAACGGAGAATGTTAAACGGTCTCGAGACAAGGCGCACGACCGAAGGCTCCAAAAATCGAAAACAAGTCTCCAAGCAGGAAAAGTGGTCTACGACCACAAAAGGATGGTCCACAAGACCTCTCCCTCCCTCCAGGGAAGAGAAAACAAGGTTCGGTCCACAAACCGAGCGAAAGCACAAAGAGTTCAGAGGCCCGGAGGCAAGGCTCTCAGCCAAAAACTCTGGAGACTCGAAACGAGCACAACATGAGCAATCACCAAGCGCTCAAATGATGACGTCTGAATCTTAAGGTTGATCAAAAATGGGGTGTCTACAGTACCCAAGAGTACAACTTCAATAAATGCAAGA
>JAXFYN010000276.1:285968-377794 GCA_036172215.1 Camellia granthamiana | reverse complement strand
AATACATCCCAAAACAATGTATAACAAGTTTCAAAAGCCAATTTATGAATTCAAGCCCCAAAGGTGAGTCAATTAAATACAAATTCAAACCCATTTTCAAGAACAATATGTAAACATGCCATGCATGAGTTTCAAACCAAATCAAAGCTTCAATTCTTGCTCCAATGAGCTCCAATCTTTCAAAACATTATGAAAACATGGACTTAAGTTTAAACATGGACATGCATGTACAATTCTACCATGAATCCAACTCAAACTCATCAATTCAAGCATGCATGCATGATATATGCTATAATCCAACATATTTGAACTAAACCATGTCTTAGTTCTACAATGAAGCATGAAACATGCAAGACTTGGCTCAAGGTCAACAATAAGAAGATGGATTACTTACCTAGAGTTTAAATTTCAAGGTGTGGAAGCTAAATTATGAAATCTACACTTCAAATCTTCAAGCTTCCTAGCCAAAACTCAAGAACAAGCCAAACTCTCTCTCTCTCTCTCTCTAATTCTCTTCTTGGTCGGTTTAGAGACATGAAATGGCTGAGGAAAAGTGTTTGCCTAAGGTATAACAATGCTCAAATATGATATAATAAAAGGCCCACTAACAATGGCAAAACGGTAATTACGTCAAACTCTTTAATTAGCTCATTTTAATCTAATTTAATCATACCAAATCAATTTTCAGATAATTATACCATAAAATCACATTAATTCCGATGAACACAGAACATTAATCAATTTCAGATTTGGCCGCCGATAAGGCCTTCAATTAACAGTTTAAACATAAAAACTGAACAGATAATTAAACAGTCGAACAGATGGAAATGCAATACAATAGGCACACTCAGTCAATTCAGTTCCAATTTTCAATCAGTCTGTTCAGTATTTCAGTGGATTCAATTATCAGTCATAATCAGTCTTCATTTAGCAGTAATCGGCAACAAATCAGTGATAAATCAGTAATCGGTAACGAGGGTTGTTACAGTGTGGATCCAATCTCTCCCAAGTAAGGCATTATATTTGGCATTGCTGTCGATGACGAAAATGCTATCATACAATCCCTGGTTCCCACACTCAAATTAATAGGCAGAATCCCTTGAGCCATCTGTTTATCTCCAGCAAAGCCAGCAATGGTTGTGCTGGTTGGGATCAACCTGGGATTCTTTTTCCCTAGTTTCTTCAAAGAAGATTTCGGTAATAAGTTTACTGCTGCCCATTGTCCACCAGGACTCGGTTCAGCTGTATCCCATCAAAGAAAGCCTTGATGTACAAAGGCTTGACATGTTGGGTCATGGAATTCGAGGGATATTCAAAAGGATATGAGAGGTTGATGCTCACTTCTTCCTCGCTTTCATACTCAGTTTCCATTGGAGTAGCCATTTCAGGAGCATCCTGTATCATACTCACTTGTGACTCTTCGCTAGAGACAGGGATTGGATCCATGTCTTGGTCACCCTGACCCTCATTTTCAGCCTGGAATTCATGAGGTAGTATGTGTACCATATTGACTGATACAGGGGGAAATGAGCCAAATTGGATAACTGGCTGTGCCTCCTTCCCCTCTTGGCTACCTTGCTCTATGTCTTCAGCAGCATCCTCCATGCTGCACTCTGGTATTTCATTGATAACTGATCCCTTCGAAGGATCCTTTTCAACTGGTTCTTCAGTCAGAAATGTGTGTTCAGCCATGAAGGCTTCGAACATTTCTTCTTCTGCCATTTCCTTCTTTTGGCTCATGTCAATCTCGTCTCCCGCTTCGCTATCACTTTCCATCAGAGCCTTCTCCAACCCTGCCAAACTAGACTTCTCTCTGGCCTTTAGTTCAGAATGAACCTGGGCCAACTGTTCTCTGCTACAAACCACTTTGCTTTGTAGGGTTGGGTTTGGAGTATGGTCTGACTTCGAAGTTTTCTTTCCTTCTGTCTTGGCCTGTGAAGAACTTTCTCCACTTTCTTTCAGATCTTGCTGGTACTGGGTATACCTGCGTTGAATTTTCCTTCTTTGTGATCTGGAAATGACTGGGACCATATCTGGTTCCTTTGTCTTTGGATGTTTAAGTAATACCCAATTGTTTGGGGCCACCAAAGGAGGCTTGACCATCCTGCCTTGGTTTCCAACATCCCTTTGAGTAGGTGCCTCCCTAGGTTTGTTCTGCATTACAAACCAATCTGGGACCCCTAGTACCCACGAGCTTACTGATCCAGATGTCGAACTGTTTCCTTCTACCTTCGAAGCCACCTTCGAAACTGGCTGTGAAGGTAAATGCTTGGCTCTGACTTCATGTTTCGAGCCTGATTCAGTCCTTCGATGAAAGGAGCCACTTTCTGTCCTTCGCAGGGTTGGTCTAAAGGGCCAATCTCTGGCTTTACTCCCATATCCTGAACCCCTCTCCAATCTTCTTTCAGAATGGCTGCTCTCTACTCTGTAGTAGTTAGGTGGCCTAGACTCATACAGGGGCCTCTTGCCTTTAGCATGCATTCTGTCCACTACAGGTTCAACCACTAATGGGCGTTGCCTGTCACCAGCCGGATACGGCCTTTTGTTGTGAGCATTGGTTGATTTAGGACGTCTCTGAACATCCCTATAGTATTGCTTCCCATCAATTGGAAGCCCCTTTAACCATTTGTAACTCAGTCTGCATCTGGGACACATCCTCTGCACTACAGCTGCTTCGAGGGAATCATCGTCCAGTGCTTCTTCATCAGAGTGTTCCCTCTGACGTGAGAAACGTTGCCCAATAGTTGGTGGGTTTCCAGTCTCCTTCTTGGCAGTTGTCTGGTTGGCAATATGCATTTGCACATTGACCTCTTCCAATTCCTGCAGAGATAGATTCTGAAAGTTTGGTACAACCACATTAGCTGCGCTTTCTCCAACTTCTGGAAATGGGTTACTGTCAATTCCCATGGCTTTTTCTGTTTTGGCTGGGAACTTCAAACTTCCTTTTCGAATTTGCTCTTGGATCCTGTCTCGAAAAACAATACAGTTTTTAGTTGAGTGAGACCAAGAATTATGCCATTTACAGTACACTTTTCCTTTAAGTTCATCTGGAGATGGCAGTTTTACTCCTTTTGGTAACTTAAGGAAATTGGCTGCAAGCAAATGATCAAAAATGTCATCTGCTTTTGTTAAATCGAAAGAGTACTTTCTGTGAAAGTCTTTCTTTTTAAACTGCTGGTCGATGGTTGTATCCTTATGAATTAATGCTTCACAGATTACAGGTTCTTTGCCCACAATCTCTGCTGCATCAATCTCATAATTGGGATCTCTATAATACGTCTTATACGAAGCATTATTTCGATCTTGTTCCTCCTCTAGTAATGCTTCATATCGAGACACCTTATAGGTTAATTCGACCAAATCCCTGAATTCAGTTGAGTCAAATTTCTTTCGAAGCCTGAACTCTAAACCGTTTTGAGTCAATCTTACAAATTCTGGCTCTGGAAGGATGACCCTACATTTATTTCGAGCCCTTTTAAATCTGGCAATAAACTGAGTAGCATTTTCTTCAGGCCTTTGACTCAATCTTGCCAAGTCTGCCATGGACACCTCTGGCTCCGATTGGAAGAATTGGGCATGAAATGCCTCTTCCATTTGTTGCCAATTTTGAATGGAGCCAGGTGTAAGGTTGATATACCATACAAAGGCTCCCCCAGTTAGAGAATTTGGAAATAATCTCAGTTTCATGTAATCATGATTAGTGAATTCACCACATTGAGCAGCGAATCTGGCAATGTGCTCTACTGTTGATTGATTTCCAGTTCCATAGAATAGGGTAAAATCTGGTATTCTGAATCCTCTTGGGTATTCATGTACCCTATCTACCCATTCTGGGTATGGTTTTCTGTATACAGGAGTCTGGACCCCTCGAGCCATCGGTCTACACATCTCCCTAACAATATCAACAATTTGGTCCCTAGGGACCATATTCTGTGCCTGCTGAACCAATACTGGAGGAACAAACACAGGGTTTGGTGGACAAACTTGCGCTTGTGGCCCTCTTGGTCCATAAGGTGGTACATTTGGGACTGGTTGCCCCTGTGGTGCAGGTTGCTGTTGGGGGTATGGGTAACCCCTTTGACCCTGTCCTGCGAAGGGACCTGCGAAAGGTGCTGGAACAGGTGTTGTGTCCCTTCCGTTTACAGGAAAACCCTCCAACCCCCCGGGTATAAATTCGAACAAAGGATTATTATATCCCCTAGTGCCAGGTATGGCTTCGAACATGGGATTTGTAACCATTCTCATGCCAATTTCTTGTACTTGCCCAGATCCACCAACGTGTGTGGCTTCATTGTTGGGTACTGAGGCATTTTGGCCTACTATAGGCCTTGAAATGGGTTCATACCAAGACTGAGGCAATGGTCTTTCATAGTTCTGAGTACTAGTCTGACCATTAGATTGTCCATTAATTTGCATAGGCTGTTTTTCTCTAGCCAATCTTTGCTGAGGGACATTTAAAATTTCCTCTGTGTGTCTTGTATTTGTTGGTTGGTGGTTATTCATTCGATCCAAAAAGGATGTTGCCCACCTTTCCATTGTGTTCATTAATTGTTGTCCCATAGCATCTACTAAGCCATCCCATGGATTTGTTGGCTGAGTAGATGGAACGGTGGATGTTCCAATTCCTTGGTTTCGTCCAATATTATGAACATATGGTTCTTGTCCAGAAGTACTGGTCTATTCGACCATAGGTTCTGATAACATGGGAGTCTCCACAGGATGTGTTACCACATTATCCTCTGGATTAGGTATTTCTACCTCTCCTTCTACGCCTTCTTCCAGACGTTCATTTTCTCCTTGTCGTCTTCTTCTAGCCATTTTAAATTAAGTCCCACTGGGCGTGCCAAAAATATATGTTGGCTTTTTGGTTTTTCGAAGGGTATTTTTGTAAATGCGAGCGTGCCAGCAAGGATCAATCAGTCCTTACAGAAATTATAATTGCCAACCAATTTATCAGACGATTGTGTTTTAGTTCTTTCAGCCTCAATGAAGAGGACTTTTACTGGTGGCTTGACTTAGGAGAAATTAAGAAAAATAACAATTAATATGAAGAACAATCGAAGTATTTCATTAAAAATGAACACTTACAATAGTCCAAACTCAGCCTCGAAGAGGTTTACAGCAACAGTCTACTTGAATCTACTTGAAACTACTCCTATGAATCGAAGTGCAGTGCGGGTATTTAAAGTGCAGGTATTTAAAGTACAGGAAATGTAAAAACTGGGAAAGAAAATATAAAGTAAATGACTGGTTTGTATGATCTGAGTCTGGGGGGTTTTTCTGGGGGCTTCCTTGCTATTTATACTCGTCAAGGATGACCTTCGAACTGCACTTCAAACCGTCGAACTGCTCCTCCATGATCGCTGATCATGCTGCCTTAGAAGTAGTTCCACTACGCCATCACTTGCAGTTAAGCTTCCCTCTTATATTTGAATTTGAATATGAGTAACCGTTGAAGTCACGTCATCTTTCGTCTCTTTACTGATCTGGTGCTACTCGGATCACGTGAGAACCAATTGCCATCGCCACGTGTACGATCAGGATTGAAGACGTGAATCATCTTCCCATAATACCCTTATTCTGCCACGTGTCGAATTGTTACTGGCTTTTACAAAATATATAGCCAACATTATTATATTTTATTGTTTTTTGACTGAATCTTAACTTGTCATTCTGTCATCGAAAGTCTAATAAATAATGTGCACAATCATTCACAAATGATGCCAACGAGTATTTTTGCATGTCATGAAAATTGATTATAAAACTTTCCGAAAGTATTTTGGCGGACCCCTCTATGCACGTTAAGATTTTTTTGGATAAATTTTTGTTTAGCCTTTATGATTTATTTTATCTGCCCTTGTCTCATTTAAGACTTGAAAATAATAAGTCATAACCTCATTTAATTTGTGAATTAAAATACACCGTAAGAAATTCAATCCAAATTAACAGTAAATGTAAAATACATGCTTGGAGGTAAAAGAGTTATGCGTTCATATCTAAATGTTAAGGGTTAAACTTAGTAGCAACCCCAAAAATGTTTGTAGATGTGGTCACTTCATAAATTTAAGTTAAACAAATTTTATAAGAAAAGAAAAATTAAACTAAACAACATTCAGTTTGTTTGGTTTTGAATTTTTAAAAATAGTTTATTTTTTTATTTTTTATTTTTATGTTTCATTGTTTTCAAGATTTTTTTTTTCATATTTTAGTCAATTATTATTTTTGTAGATATACATAAACTAGATGTGCTTAAAAAAATAAAATATTTATGAAACAATTATAAATAATAAAAAAATCAATAAATACAATTGGAAAACCTTAAAAACCCCGAGATAGTGATTTGCAAATAGGATTCAATTTTCACAATAAATAACAAGCAACAACAAATCGACACAACAATATAACCTGAAAAAAAAAGATTTCACAATTGGAACACCTCCAATTGTGATAAAAAAAATATTGGCCAAAGCCACAAAATAGCCCACTAAGAAAACAAAAGAATTACACACGAGAACCTTCAATTACCTAGCGAATCCACGCCCAAATTGAACCGAAATCAATGTGCCTCTTCCACTACCATCTTCACCTTGGAATTGCTTTACCTGACGTTGAATTCACAACGCCGATGTTGAATCCACGATGATCAACCGCTTCGAAATCCACCAAAGTTTCTCTCTTTGTGTGAATGATAAAACAAAAGAAACCATTGATGATTGTCAATATGAAGTCTGTTGATTCATCAATCACCCTCAATTCACTAAGGAAACCAATATATACCCTCAAATATAGAACACTTTAGCTTCTCTCATCTGTAACGCCCCGAAATAATTAATATTAACCCAACTCGTAATAGTACTATAATTGATCAATCGTTTCACATTTTCTATTCATTATATCAGTGATCATTACAAAAGCTGACATATATAATATACATTCATAAATCCTACATTCTGAATCTATATAGCATATGACATGGATACAAGTGTAAAAAAGGAAATTTAAAATCAAATAAGGAAATGCCCTAATGGTTTACAACTTTCCAAGACGATACTTAGTTATAAAAAAATGAGTTTAAACTTAATACAAGTAAAGCCCGAGGCTTGAACAAAAATATTTACATTAAAAAACAAAAAGGGAAACCTTAAGCTCTAAATCCTCCCAAGCTATGTCCTTGGCGGAGGCATATCATTAACACCTGAAAATTTGTTTTCCACATAAGGTGAGTCAAAACCCAGTAGAAATACTCTAACACAGTATATAAATCTTAGCAAAATCATAAGGTAAATGCACATGCATGCTCTTTTTTAAACATTCCTCATTTTCCATCTCAAAACAGTGCAATGCCAAATTATATATCAATTCATGAAAATAATCCTTTTAATACAAAAAAAATAGAGCAGTTGATATAAAGCATTGGGAATCTCTAAGTACGTGTCTACTAGTAGGCTATCCAAGTACTACCAAAGTCATTTTACTTGTACTAACCAAAAAGATTGGCACCTAATCGCGTTTCTAGACTTTCACTAATGACACACAAGCCAACATCATAATCACAACCGCACCCCTAACTAGATTCACCAAGGTATTCACTCATTTTTCTCCAAAAACCGTTACATTTACAATGTTCCATGTAGGATGACGCACAGTGCATAATGAATGAGAAATTTATTTCAATTCAACCTAATCCTCATGTAGTGTCTATAACAACCAAGACTATCATCCACCGATAGTCCAAAATAGATATTTCTAATTCAATATATTCATTTTCATCAATTACAATGAGAGTGATACTACATATCAAACTCCACCATCATCAACAATATAACCGTTATTCCACTTTCACAATATCCATCATCAATTTCCATTTCCCTTTCACAATTCCAAATATTTAAAATTAGGGCAAAAATGCCCTTTTCTTTTAAAATCAATTTTAAGAAAATATTTCCACCATTTCAACACAACTCATATATAACCGTGTTTCCTCCGTCATTTTCAAGAATCAGTTTGGAAAACCCCTCTTTTGATTTCAAACCAAACCTTAGGTTTTACCAAAATTTTCCAAACACACAACCCCTTTTTAAAACACAAATAACTAAGCTAAGAATCATAAAAAGAGTCAAAGAAATCCTTACCTCAAAGTAGAAGACACGAAGAAAAGATGGGTAGAACTTGACGGAGTCGAAAAACACCAAATGCTCATATTAAAATAAAGCCCTCGACGTGCTCAACGTTTTTCCTCAAAGGACTAGGGTGAGAAAACTCACGGATTCAGAGTACTTGGTGCAAAATCTCAAGAACTACAAAGAGAGGGAATAGATCTAGGGTTTTGGAATGTTTAGAGAGAAAAAGAGATGAAAAATTGATCAAAAAGGTCTTCCTCTCATACTGATATTCGCACAGACTGCTCGAGCGCAGAAATGGTCGCTAAAGCGAGAGACACAATAAATGGCACCGCTCGAGCAACCAAAACCATTGCTCAAGCACACAATGACCCCCTCCCAGAAGTTCCACCCTGCAAAAGTTTGCTCAAGCGCAAGAAGAACCGCTCGAGCGAATATATCAAACTCTCAGAAGTTTTACAAATTGCAAAAGACTGTTCGAGCATAGGAATGGTCGCTCGAGTAAACAGACAAATTTCTAGGCAATAACTCTTTAAAGAACTAACTTCCAAACCTATTTCAAACACAATCAAAAACCCCAATAGCCAAACTCAACAAAGAACAAAATGAAAATGAGTTGAACAATGATTAAACAAACGGGTTCTTAGATCCAAAAGCAACAAATGGGTCGGGTCTAAACCGGAAACCTTATATCCTCTTTGAGAATTTTGGATGAGTTAAACCCTAAAACGTGCAACCGCGGCACTTTATAACAAACAGGGACACAAAGACAGCTCGAATGGTGAGACTAGTAAGGCGATGCAAACAAATGTCCACATAGCACTTCGCTCGAGCGCAAGAATTACCGCTTGAGCGATAAAACACAACTCTCAGTATCTTTGAAATAAGACTAAGATATTAGATGATCCAAATCAGTGCTCGAGCACTTGACAACTCGAGCAATCCATGAACTTTAACAGGCTCGAAGACATATTTGCTCAAGCACACATTTCCTTCAGCACAAACTCTTTTACTCAATCACAAATTGGGTTGGATTCTCATTTAAACTCTCACAAACTCATAGATACAAAACAGCGAAAGTAATTACATTTAAATGAAGTTTTGTCAAACGGGATTTCCAATTACAAAATACCTAACAATCTCCCTCTTTGATAATTCCGTGACAAAAGACACCTAACAAGAAAGTCCTAATCACCCCAACCTAAAACAAATAGCGAACTTCTAAAGCTCACAATCTGCAAAACAACTATTAGTGCCACAAAGAATATATGATAGCTTAAGGCATATGACAATATGAAAATTTTAAAATAACATCATGCCATCATACAACAACACACCTCAATAATCTCCCCCTTTTTGTCATGAATTGACAAAGGAAATGCAACCTATAAAGGACAAATTCTAACCAAAGAAGACATAAACAAAGACAAAGACAACAAGAAAGAGATACAAGACTATAAAAGCGAATAGCATGAGATAAACAAGTAACATAAAGCAACATGAAAAACCAACATGCACCAATCTCCCTCATAATACCATTCAAAGTAAGTACAAGCTCAACAAACTCACCCTCAACAAACAACATACTCATCAAAGCAACAATGAGCACCAAAAAACAAGAATAAAACTGAAATGACAAAAACAATATAGTGGAGCAAGTAAGAAATCTCAGATTTGTATCTTTGTACACACAAGAATATCCAAGAAAAATAATTATTTTAAAACACAATGTGCACAATCTCTAGAATATTCCTAATAAAAGACTGTGGTGCAACATGTGAAAAGCATAAATCTCATGAGAAGAGAGAGAGAGAGGAGAGAGAGAGAGAGAGAGAGAGAGAGTGTGTGTGTGTGTGTGTCTGTTAGAGTTCAACAAACACTAAAGTCAAATCCTAGTAGTGATCTGATGGCTAGACCTCCGACAAGAGAATCTGCAAATGACTGAGAAAAGTCAAACATCTAATGATCAAGGGATATTTGTTGAGTAAATGCAAATACGCCCCCTCAGACAAAACATAACATTTTCTTGCGCACTCATCAACGGCTTTCACACTGAAGAGTATGGAAACCGAACTAAAGAAGGATGGAAAAGAAAGTAACGCTTGGTTGGTGACTCTGAGATAGTATTTTCCTCATGCCTTAAGAGACATATACAGAGAGGTAAGTAGTAGAGATGCAAAGAGATGGTAGGTGGTAAAAGACTCAACATCACACAAGATATGCTAGCATTGGTCGATTCCTAAAGAAATGCACAAAAAACACTGCTAGAAGTCCATAGAGAACAGTGATCACTTATGTGGAAGAGTTTGGTATTTGCTAATCCAATAGTGTGTACAGAATGAGACATACTAATCAAAGTAGTCACAATCCAAAATGAATAAAGACCACAAATAGCACACATTTATTATCAAGCAATGGATATTCTCATCAATTCCAATATGCACCAAGAACTACGCAAAAATTTCAAGCTTGCAAAACCATTCTAGAAAAATCTTTTTTGAGTTTTTAATAAACAAAGCAAGAAAGAACAAAAACAACAAAGCACAAAGACAGGAAAAAAAAAAAAAAAAACCCAAAGACAGAACAAAACAAACAGGAAAAATGATCAATCAACAAGTCAACTTAAGTCAAGTTTCCTCACTCAAATCGCTTTAGTATGGACAATATTATGCGAATTGCGATTCTTGGGTGGTGTCTTGACGTTGTGATTCCCTTCCACTTCAATAGGAACCCGTCTCAACTCGAACACAACCCTTCTATTCAAAGGTCTATCCAAACTCAACCTTGCTTCATGTTTGGTCTTAAGAAATTTAAAACAATGAGGTCTAATGTGACCCTTAAACCCACAATGATGATAAATAGGAATGAATTTACTCTTAACTACACAATTATGAGACAAAGAAAGAAATTAGTTGATATAACCCCTAGACAAGAAACCTTGAGTGCTTTCATCCTTAGAAGTTGAAGCTTTGGATAGTGAGACAAGTCCTTTGATGACGCCAACTCCTTCTTGAGCATTGAACATTTGTTAAGCACCAAGATCTACATCCACATCCACACTTTGTGAACTTGGATTCCAAGATTTCAAAGTAGCTTTGACACTTTCTAACTCCAGCTCCAAAGAGGTAAACTTTACTTTAAACACTTTCTCATACTTTGAACGAGTCTCCGACTCTTTTTCAAGATCACCATTATTCTCTTTTAACTCATCATGCGTACAAAGCAATTGGTCTCTATAAACACCCCATTTTTGACTGACCTTAAGACTCAGACGTCACCAGTCGAGCGCTTGGTGATGTTGCATGTGGTGCTCATCCAGAAGTTTCAGAGTCGCAGCTGTGCGCCTTGCCTCCAGACTTCTGGGCTTTTCTGTACTCTGCCTCGATTTGCGAACCAGGCTCGGTTTTCTCTATTTTTCTTCCTGAGGGAAGGGAGAGGTCCCGTAGACCATCTCTCAGTGGCCGTGGGCTACATTTCGTGGCCATAGGCCATTTTGCCCATTTCGGAGCCCGGTTCCCGGTTTTCGGAGCCGTCAGGCCGTGTGCCTCGGTTCGGGACCGCCTAACCATCTCCGATTGCTCCGGTTTTTGGCATACATCCTATTTACTCCCATTTGAGGGACATTGAGGTCTGAGAGACCCACTTCGTGGTCGAACGCCACTTTCGGTGCTTAACGGTCAGTTTTCGGGGTCCCTAACTGCGCGTTCTGGCCCTCGAACATTCATTTTGCATCGGTTTTCGTTCATTTTTGGCAGGTACCTTTGTTTTATCACCAGGAAGGTCACAGAAGGGTGGGAGGCCAGTAATTGTCTCAGCAACCAGTTATATATCCTCCGGCGCCCTCCGACGCCCGTTTTTCTCACTTCCGGGCCAATGTTGACCACCCTAGGGCCATTTTCTTCAACCCCAAACCACATATTTGTGTTGTACACACATGGGAGGACCCTAATATTACATGGCCGGCCAGAAATTCAATTTGACCCTTTTGAACCCCTCCTAAAAATGGCTTGTTCTCTCTCCTATTTTAGAGTTGTCAATTTTGAACCACAGGGTTGTGATGAGGAGACCTGGGAGGACACCAATATCTGGTGGCCGGCCAGAAAATCAACTTGACCCTTTTGAACCCTAGCCAGCCGGCCATGGGGGGTGGCCGGCCGGCCACCTGCAACCAAGATAAGTGGCCGGCCATGATCCTCAGTGTGGGTTCATTACAGCTATGTATTGTTTTCCCTCCAAAAACTGCATCCGAAGGGAACTTTTTTTAGAGGGAAACTTGATCCATTTTCCCTCCACTTTTTTTCCCTCCCTTTCTCCCCCATTCTTGTCTATATAGCTGGCCTCCCAACTCTAAGAAAAAGGTTGGAAATTTTGCTTTGGAGCTCTTGGATCATATCTCTCTCCATCTCTCTAAAATTCCCAAGTTTGGCACCATTTCTTCATCACCACCTAGCACCACCACCACTACTCCATTCCAGCAGCAAGGAGAGGACTTCCAGCAGCTAGGAAGCAACATTTCTCAAGCCAAAAGGAAGCTAAGGGGTAGTCTTCAAAGGTAAGTCCATTTCCCCTCTTTTTTGGCCTTATTTTGCACCATTGCTTAGCCCTCTTTGATTACTGTTTTGGGCTCCGACCCTAACTGAAAGGGTCATTTTTTTGAGCCATTCTTCATGTTTGTTGAAGGGCTCAACCCTGTTTGAGAGCCCCATCTTACACTTGTTTCAATACCCTCTTGTATGCCATTATTTTGCATGGTATTTTTAGCATATGTGTAATCTGTTTTTGAGCATGATGTAAACTGTAGTTCGGCCTATTTTGAGGCCCTATACAACATTGTAGAAGGGCTCAACCTTGTTTGGGACCTCCATGTATCACTTGCTTCATCACCCCTCTTTGGTCCCTATTTTTGCATGCTTTGTTAGCTCACCTTGCTTCTGTTTTTAGGCCATGATCAGAACTGAAAGTGGCCATATTTTGACTCTCTTGGCATGTTTTATTAAGGTTCTTTGGCTATTTGGTGAATATTTTGCCTACTTCATGTTATACCCTCTTATGGCTTTAATCTTGCATTGCATTTTGAGCATGTTTTCATACTTATTTGGAGGCTGTCATCTACTGTAAATGTTCATATTTTTGGTCCCTCTTTACTGTTGTAGAAGGGTATTTTTCTGTTTGGGCTTTGCATGTACCACTTGCTTAATTGCCTCCCTTGCAGAGCCATTTTTGTATGCCATTTTAGCCCTACTTGTGCTTGCTGTTTGGCCATGTTTTCTACTGTAAAAATGCTTGTCTAGGGGCTTCCTTGCTTCTGTATTTTCATGTCATGTTCAAATTATGCATGTATTGTATAGCTATAGGCCATTTCATGCACCTAGTTTTGCATTTCGGGAGAGATTCCATGCATCGGGTGTCATTTCGCCTTGTTTCGGGGCTGTTTTCCCCCTCATTTTGCTACTGATTTTTTGCATGTTGCATATCATATTCCATGTCTTTGCCATGTCTCATTAGAGTGGCATTTCGGTGCCTGAGGGTCCGTCCTCGGTTTGCGTGCACGCATGCACGCATTTCACGGTGTCTTGTTTTCATCATCATGGCCTCCTATGTGAATGTGGCTGAGGCTCTCTCATGTTGGTGTAAGCCCATTATTGCATTGTGTATGCCATTTCATCCATAGCATTGTGTATGCTAAGTTGCATCTTACCTCGTATAGCGTGTATGCCATTCCATGACATTGTGTATGTTAGGATTGTATCTTAGTTGCATTTCATGCATACCATGCATATTGCATCGTGTTCGAGATAGAAGTTAGCTCGGGCACGGGAAACGAGGCGCGTTTCGTACTCTGAGTACCGGAACGTGTCTCAATTCCCCAGTCGCCGACACTCCGGATTATCCATGATGGAGTTAGGTTTTGTTGTAGCATTCATATGCATTCATCCTATATTGAGTTGTGCAATTCGGCTCCTCGGCCATCATGCATCGAGATGCGTGATTGGTGGCACGAGGATCGAGGCATACATATATTTGTGAAATACATTGCTATGCCCCTTTCCTGCTCTCTGTTGCAGCAAAATGAAGAATCAGCAACTTTTCGGGACTTGGCACGCATTTCAAGAAAAGGTGTAAACAGAGGCTAATTGGGGCATCCTAGTGGATTTCCGCGCAAGGCAGTCCAAACATGCATCATTCAGCATCCGGAGCGGAATCAAGGCAGTCCCTGGCTTGCATGCCAGTTTACAGCTTTCTTAGATTAATTTGTAAATTAATTAGGATTTCTGTATTTATTCGGGACTATACTATTCATTCGGGACTGTATATTCTTTTGGACCCTCTGCGCGAGGGCATAATTGTAATAAGGGTGTATGAGTGTGATGTATGTCTTCCAACCCCACGTCTTTCTTCCCTTTTATTTACCTGCTTATGATGGTTAGATTAGGGCATATTTCAATTAGCATAACAGTATGATAACATGTTTGCATTCATTCATCTGTCTTGCATGCACCGGGCTCGGCGCATCATACAAACTGCATTTGTATTTCAATTCCAAATTGAATACTTGATAGCTGTTGCATCTCATATGCCATGTTTAGAATAGCCGAGCCTGCTATAGTTGCATTTTGCATGTGTTGCATTAGGCATTTCTGTATATTTAGGATTCATGCATGGATTTCTAATGAGCTTTTGTTTTGGCTTGGAGTACTCGGTGAGTTTTATGCTTTAGCATCCTTGCATGCGTGTGAGTGACTGCCATGAATAGCATGCTTACCATAAGGCTATGTGCTTATGTGATATAACTGCCTTGAATGCCTGTGGGTGGAGGTTGGGTTACTTGGAGTGGGACAATTCATCAAATGTTTGTTTTAAGCCCACTAGATAGTGGCAAAATCATGTTTTCTAAGCCCACCCGAGGGTGGCAAACCCACGTCTTAGCCTACCTGCGGGTAGCACCATCAAACCATTTTCAAACAAACAAACATGAAGTGTTTTGTTCCAATTCAGGCGACTCAGTCTATACTTGTATGCTGTGCGCATCACATAGTAACCTAGGCTAATAACCGGAATAAGAACACACAATGTTTTCAAAATCAGATATCATGGTTAGTAGAGGCCGGTCTTTGACCGGGCGAGCGGGGGTGCTCACGAAGTGACTTTCCCCAATCGTACCCAAGTTCCCGAGCCGAGGCAACTTTGGTGATGACGGACACGTGGCCTTTGGCACCGAGTCAGGGTTTCCTAAATTTCCCATTAAAAAAAAAACATTTAGGTGGCGACTCTGTATCTGGTAAAGCAGTCCATGTTTGGCACTTCTTTTCAAAAAATCTATTTTCTCAAAACGATTTGCCGGATTTGGACTCTTTGGTTCAGACTAAGAACCGTGACATTTGAGTCCTTGAACTGTAGTGACCCAATATGAACGGAACGGGAGTTCATCCCTCCCGGGGCGTTCGGGGACATCTACAGTTTCTCTCCATTTCGCATGTGGAAAGTTTGGCAATCAAAGACTTCATTTTATTAGAGAGACACTAACTTCTGTTTGAGCTTCTATGAGCTCTTTCTCTACTATGTCTTTCTCTTCTCTACTCAACCTGAGCTTAGTGGGCAACTTGATATTCATCTTTGTCAAGGTGTAACTCCATTTATACAACATCTCATCTGTTTCACAAAGAGTTACATTATCTATTTTTTCTTTCACACTAGATGAATCACTAGCACCATTTAAAGAACCAGATGTGGAGATTTCATTCTTACTCTTGTTCGAAGATGAATTTTTCCATCCGTAAAGTCAACACTCAATGCATGAGGAATGGAACTGCCTTGAGAGTCAACATTAGAACTAGCGTCTTCATAGATACAGTTCAACAAATCTTATGCTTCCTTGGTTGCGTCACAATGAGAAATATGATTTCTCTCACCATCCGGAGATAGCGCCTCATATTTCATCTAAAGCTCTTGAGTTGTATCGAAAGTTTTGCAACTCAAGTTCACTTCATTGCTCTTGAGGCTTCAAAATTCTCAAATTTGTTGTCATATCTAGTTCATGGGGAAACTCAAATCCTTCTTCAATGTTCCGCCAAAATTTCATATTTAGAGCCAATAGGTACACCCTCATTCTAGCACTCTAGTACAAGTATTCACTTTCGTCAAAGAAAGGAGTGGTGAAAATATTGTGGCCATGTGCATAGTCAATTTGTCCCTCAGCTATGGAAACCGCCATGAAGGCAACAAATTGTCCATTTCCCTCTTTGCCTTGAGCCTCATTGTCACTTGTATCTTCATCAGAACCTCACTCATCATCCCAAGTGACGGAAAAGCCTTTCTTCTTCCTCAACCGATTAGGACATTCTTAAGTAAAGTGGCCAAAACCTTGGCATTCATAACATTAGATTCTTTGAGGATTCCCTTGAATTTTTCCTATCTTCTTCAGTTGAAGAATCAATTTTGAACTTATCTTTGCCTTTGGATTTATGATTTGATTCCAAAAGATTAGGCTTCTTTTTCATAAAAGAATTTTTGAAATGTTTTATAAAAGCGTCCATCATCTCGAAATCAAACTCACAATCCTCATCAGATTCTTTTTCCAACACTATGAGTACTACTAAAAGCAATAACATCGTTTTCTTTCTTTTTAAAATTCAAATGAGCCTCATAGATTTGGAGATTTCCAACCAAATGATCCAGTTTGAGGTTGTCAATATCTTGGGCCTCCTCAATAGCCTTAACTTTTGGTTAGAACCGATCGGGTAAGGATCTCAAAATTTTTCCAATAATCTTGGATTCTAAGGATTTTTCACCTAAATTGAAGTTGGAATTTACAATGTCACTCAACTTGGCATAAAATTCATCAAATGTCTCATTATATTTTATAAAAGATTTTCAAAAGTAGAAATGAGCATTTGAAGTTTTGAACGTTTAACCGAAGGAGTGCCTTCATAAATAATTTCTAAGATATCACATGCCTCTTTTCCGACTTCATAATTATAAATACGAATAAACTCTTCAAGGGTGGCACAAAACAAGGAATTGATATATTTATTATTGCAACTACTATTTTAGTAATCGGTGGTGTCCAATTTCTCAATCGGTTTGGAAAAAGTTATTCCATCAATAGTAATTGTAGGTTCTATCCACCTAAACATGACGAATTGCCAAACTTTTTCATTAATCACTTTTAAAAATGCTCTCATTCGAGCTTTTCAAAAAGAGTAATTGGATCCGTCAAGTAGGGTTGGTCAAAACATAGAATTCCCCTCACGAATTGAATCGATAATCACTAATCAAACAAGACCTCGCAACTATAGCTTTGAAAAACAAAGATTGAGCAACCCATTCTGATACCAATTAAAAAACCTTAAAATCCAAAGACAGTGATTTGCAATTAGGATTCAATTTTAGCAATGAATAACAAATCCCAATCAAACAATCATAGATCTAATTCAATTAAACAATAATTGAATTATATCTACAAACAAGCAACGACAAATCGACACAATGATAAAACGTGAAAAAAAAATCACAATTGGAGTACTTCTAATTGTGATAAAATATATATATATATATGGGCCAAAACTACAAAATAACCCACTAAGAAAACAAAGGAAATACATACAAAAACTCTCAATTACCTAGCGAATCCACGCCCCGATGTACCTCTTGTACCACTGTCTTCACCTCGGAATTGCTTTGCCTAACGTTGAATCCACAATGCCGATGTCGAATCCACAATGATAAGCCACTTTGGAATCCACGGAATCGATCGATGAACATCTCTCTTTATATGAATGATAAAACAAAAGAAACCCTTGATGATTGTCAATATGAAATATATGTTAATTCATCAATCACCCTTAATTCATCAAGGAAACCAATATATAAACACTCTCCAATATCGAACACTTTAGCTTCTCTCCTCTCTGATAATTCTGGATAGGTTAAACACTAAAACATGCAACCGTGGCACTTTATGACAAATAGGGACGTGAAGACCGCTCAAGCACAAGAATGACCGACCGCTTAAGTAGTGAGACTAGTAAGGCGGTGCAAACAAGCGTCCACATGACACGTCGCTCGAGCGCAAGACTTACCACTCGAGCAGTAAAACACATCTCTCAGTATCTTTGAAATCAGATTGAGATACTGGATGATCCAAATCAATACTCGAGTGCACACTTAACCGCTTAAGTGGTCTATGAACTTTGAGAAGCTCAAAGACATATTTGCTCAGGCATACCTTTCATTCAGCGCAAACTACTCTACTTAAGCACAAATTGAGTTGGATTCGCATTTAAACTCTCACGAATACAAAAGAGCAAAAGCAATTACATTTAAATAGAGTTTTGTTAAACGGAATTGTCAATTACAAAATACCTAACAATAATATATATATACAAATATTTTATTTTTTAAATGAATTTAGATTAAAAGGATCTAAAAAGTAAAATATTGACTTAAAATATTTAAAAAGTTCATTAAAGACTAAAAGGAAAACTCAAAACAATATTTAAAAATTGTTAATTAAACAAAGTGATTTAAATTTCTCAAACAGTTCCTCATCTTAAAAAATAAAAAAATAAAAAAATTCTCAAACAATAAATGTTTAATGAGCATGGAATCCTATTTGATAGAGTAGCTTAATTCTTTAATGAAATTAAATTATATTAAATAAATTATTAGCTATATAAATAATTTTTTTAAATGATTTTTATAGGTTGATGGGGTCATGGGACCGCTCATGCGGAGTTGCAACCCGTTAAACCCCACATGAAATAAAGCCAAGAGCGTGAAACGCGTTTTGGAGTTAAAAAAGGGTCACACTTTTGTCCGGTTTGTAATAGGGATGAGTAAGGAACCTGTGAAATTCGTAATTCGATCCAGTCCAGTCCAGTCCAATTTGATAGGTTTGGATTAATTTTTTGAATCCGTGGTTCGGTTCCGGATTGAAGAATTAAAATCCGTAGTCCACGGATTGGTTCCGGATTGAATCCCATGGTTCCGGATTTGAACCGATCCGAACCGTATGCAAATAGTCTATATTTTTATTATACATCCTCCCTTATAGTATCTTCTCTTATTCTATATAAAACCTAAATTTAAACCTAAACCCGTATAATATCGTCTTTTATTACTTTTGTTTGTTAGTTTTTAGTTTTAATTTATAATGGTCTAAATTTTTATGGTGAATCCAGTTTTCTTATAATTGTTTAAATTCTAAAACAATATGTTACTATTATAAAAAAACATGTTGTTATTGTAGAACTAATATAGCGCTATGTTTATGTTTTTATGCAATTAAGGTGTTATATATATTTTTGTTGTTTAATTATGTGAATCCGTGGTCCTAAACCGATCCAATCCATGTTTAAATGGATTGGTTCGGATTGGTTCCAATTTTTTAGGAACCGTAAATAACGGATTGGTCTTGGTTTTACCCTAATCCGGTCCAATCCGGACCATGCTCACCCCTAGTTTGTAATTAGATTGGATTTGATTGTTAGATTTTGTGGGTTTATTATGAAACTCGTATCGAAAATCTGAATCGTTCAATGTGTTGGACTCGTCGAATAGTTCATCCTTACAAAAGATCACGTTGATTGAATATTGATAACTACTTGCTCAGATCACATTACTATCAACGTTTAGTATGATTAAAAAAAATAAAAATAAAATATTAACAGGAATGTGATCTGATCACGTGGCAATCGATATCTAATCAATATGATTTTTTGCAAGAATAAAATATTCGATGAATTTTATTCATTGCATAATTTAGAGTATCGATGTGGGTTTTGGGTGAACCCATTGAAACTCAACAATATAGTCCAATCTGAAACCGAATTGGAGACAAATCACACCCTTTAAAAATTTGACTGAAACGCCATAGACTTATACGATGAGTATATTTATTATGTAAAAAGATATTTTAATCTTTTCTTAAATCGTTAATTATACAAACCATGTATTTTAATTCACAAATCTCTAGAGTTAGTGTATATTTTTAAATATCAAGAGAATAAATTATGAATTAAGGGCCCGTTGAGAATTGATTTTTTAGTATTTTTAAATTTTTATGAAAAGACATAAAAAAAAAAGTAAAGAGAATGATTTAATAAATTATGGTAATCTTTTAACTTTTTAACTAAAATATTTGATTCCCGAACATGGCCTAAATTACAACAAAGTCAAGTGAAATTCGCCCAACTCTATATCCAACTTCACTCTATTCACAAATTCTGTCTAGAAGTTCAAGGGTCGTTTGGGAAGTAACTTTTTTAATAATTTTTTTGAATTTTTACTTAAAATATGTGGTAAAAAAATTGTTATATTTGGGAATAAATTTTTGACTTTTTATCAAATAATATACAAAAAGTAAAGTGAATAGGAAGGAGTCTTTCACTTTTTTGTATAAACTGAAATTTTTGAACTTTAAATGATTTTTTAATTTTTTAACTGAAATATTAATTATTCAAACAAGACATCAGTGTAAATACAAATTGCAGAGAAAATAAACAGTGAATTCGCGATGAGTCAAATAGCGTTGTTTTGTCCGCCGTGCTCTGTCTACATAAACACTAAAATATTTGTTCTGTTTCAAAACTTCCCTTTCACCGCTCCCATTAATTAATTCACACTTGTAGACCTTTGAATACTTCAACGAAAGCAATGATAAACAAAAATAAATAAATAAAAATTAAGTAAACTACACCTACATTTCATAAAATATAATTTTAATACACATAACTTTTTAACGTTTGAAAAACTATATTTATTTCTCTAAAATTTATAATCTCATTATAATTTATCCCTCCATTAAACTAACCGTTAGGTTAATTTATACCATTTTCTAATATCATCAATTTATTTTATTTGATAAATTGCAATGTAGCTCCGTCAATCTGTTAGGAAAAATATGTGATTCCCCACAAGTAAATCAATAAATGGGAATAAAAACTAATGCGGAAAAATTAAATAAAAAACAACACAAGAATTTTATGTGGTTGTACGTCCACGGGATCGAAATCCGCTTCCACTATTAACCAAAAAGTTTCCAAACGATTACAAACAACAAACAAATAGTCTCACAAACTACCCTTAGGTGAATTTCAAATAATCACAAATAAACAAAGAGGAAAGACCTTACCAAATAGACGAACCAAAATATTTGAAACAGAATTGTAGAAGATCCAAAATAATAACCCAAACCAATTTACAAAGCACCAGCCGAAACCACACTGATAATGCTTCTGAATGACCAAAGATTCAAACCAAGAAAACCTTCCAAGCAACGGTTCGAAACAGCAACAAAACCGAAGCACCAATCCACTTTAAACAAAGATGATCAATTAGCATCAATTTGCTGCTGCTCAATATCCCACAGGGACAAACAAAACAATATTATATATATTGTTAAATCTTGGGTTTGTTTTATCAAAACCTTAGTTATATCCAAATTGAATTGGGTCTCTAAATTAGATATAATATATTAAAATATATTATACCCAAATCAAAACAAATTAAAATTCTTTTACCAAAACCAATTGGGTTTCAAACTCCAATAAGGAGATATATCCCAACACAACCTAGCGCTTTTTCAAAATCAACAATTTTACATTGCATCTCTCTATGTAATTTAGTGGTTAGGCTGCTTGTTTTTATTTATTTATTTTTTAAAACTTTATCCTTTTTAATTTTTTAGTAGAAGCAGTGGTGAGTTAGGGTTTTTATGTCCCTCTCATATTTGATAAAATACTTTAGAGAATGTTGACCAAAGCTCAGTAGTGAAGGGGTGGTAAATGGATTGTAAAGAGAGTAGGGTGGAGAGAAGCTCCAAACCCAGTCCATCTCAAAAAGATTAGGAGTAGGATGAAAAGAAGTTACATATCTGATCCATATATATTAAGGAGATGACAAGGACATTATTATTATTATTATTATTATTATTATTTTCGTAAAACGAGTTAAATGACAAATTCTGAGAGAGAGGTCATTATGATTTTTAAAACATCAGGAAAATATCTGTATTAAAACCAAATTTTAAGGAACGTAAGTATAATTTATCTTAAGAAAATTATATAAATATTTTGTACAAAATGGTTTAATCTAATATGTACCTTTCATTTTAAAAAATCACATCGCCATATCCATCTTTAAATGTTTTATTTATAAATTTTATATGTGAATAGAATTGTCTTAGCAATTAGCAAATCGTGAAGTTCTACAGAAATTCAAATCACAAACCCATACTCACAACACAATATTTTGATGGAAAATCCAAACAGAAAGGCACCAAAACAGGGGAGGGGTAAAACGGTACAAAAAAAAGAGCTCAAGACCTGTTGGTGCACAAGAGCAAAACTCAGGATTAAAAGAGGAATAAATATAAAAAGTAGGACCGGCCAGTAAAAACTCATGAAATAAAGCCAAGAGCATGAAACGCGTTTTGGAGTTTAAAAAGGGTCACACTTGTGTCCGGTTTGTAATCAGATTGGATTTGATTGTTATATTTTGTGGGTTTATTATGGAACTCGTATCGATAATCTGAATCGCTCAATGTGTAGGACTCGTCGAATAGTTCATCCATAGAAAAAGATCATGCTGATTGAATATTGATAACTACTTACTCATATCACATTACTATCAACATTTAGTATGATTAAAAAAAAAATTTATTAACAGAAATGGGATCTGATAAAGTAGCAATCGATATCCAATCAACATGATTTTTTTTCAAGAATGAAATATTCAATGAATATTATTCATTGCACAATTCAGAATATAGATGTGGACTTTATGGTGAACCCATAGAAACTCAACTGTATAGTCCAATTTGAAACCGAATTAGAGACAAATCACACCCTTTAAAAAATTGACTGAAACGCCATAGACTTATACGATGGGTATATTTATTATGTAGAAAGATATTTTAATCTTTTCTTAAATCGTTAATTATACAAACCATGTATTTAATTCACAAATCTCTAGAGTTCGTTTATATTTTTAAATATCAAGTGAATAAATTATGAATTAAGGGCCCGTTGAGAATTGATTTGTTAGTATTTTTAAATTTTTATGAAAAGACATAAAAAAAAAAAAAAAAAAGTAAAGAGAATGATTTGATAAATTATAATAATGTTTTAACTTTTAACTTTTAACTAAAATATTTGATTCCTAAACATGGCCTCAATTACAGCCGAGTCAAGTGAAATTTGCCCAACTCTGTATCCAACTCAACTCTATTCACAAATTTTGTCTAGAAGTTGAAGCGTCGTTTGGGAAGTAATTTTTTTAATATTTTTTAAAATTTTTACTTAAAATATGAAGTAAAAAAAATTGCTATAGTTAGGAATGAATTTTTGATTTTTTACAAAATAATATGCAAAAAGTAAAGTGAATAGGAAGGAGTCTTTCACTTTTTTGTATAAACTGAAATTTTTGAACTTTAAATGATTTTTTAATTTTTTTAACTAAAATATTAATTATCCAAACAAGACATCAGTGTAAATACAAATTGAACAGAAACACTAAAATATTTGTTTTGTCCGCCGTGCGCTGTCTACATAAACACTAAAATATTTGTTCTGTTTCAAAACTTCCCTTTCACCACTCCCATTAATTAATTCACACTTGTAGTCCTTTGAATACTTCAACGAAAGCAATGATAAACAAAAATAAATAAATAAAAATTAAGTAAACTACACCTACATTTCATAAAATATAATTTTAATACACATAACTTTTTAACGTTTGAAAAATTATATTTATTTCTCTAAAATTTATAATCTCATTATAATTTATCCCTCCATTAATTAACCGTTAGGTTAATTTATACCATTTTATAACATCATCAATTTATTTATTTGATAAATCGCAATGTAGCTCCGTCAACCTAGCGCTTTTTAAAAATCAACAATTTTACATTGCATCTCTCTATGTAATTTAGTGATTAGGCCGCTTGTTTTTATTTATTTATTTTTTAAAACTTTATCATTTTTAATTTTTTAGTAGAAACAGTGGTGGAGTTAGGGTTTTTATGTCCCTCTCATATTTGATAAAACACTTTAGAGAATGTTGACCAAAGTTCAGTAGTGGAGGGGTGGTAAATGGATTGTAAAGAGAGTAGGGTGGAGAAGAAGCTCCAAACCCAGTCCATCTCAAAAAGATTAGGAGTAGGATGAAAAGATGCTACATATCGGGAGCCTCTATTTGCACACACCAATTCTACTATTTGCACACACTTAATGAATTTTATTTTTATCACAATTTTGTCCCTAAACAAAATGACCATTATAGACATCTCATAGAATTTTGTCCCTCTCAATACACACACGTTGATCCACACACACGTTGATCCAAATAGAGCTCTGCTTCCTGAATTTGGTAAATGATCCACACACACACCAGAGTTGTCTTTCTCATTCTTCCTTCCTCATTCTTCATTCCATTTTTCATTAAACACACACTAAATCCGAAGGAAAAGTGAGTTTTGCTCCATTTTGATTTTCCAGCGTCGTTCGGAAAAACCAGGGTCGAAAATTACACTGAATTTCGGAAGTTATTCTCCGAATAATGTAAAACTTTTCGGAAATCAACTTCCGAATCGAAAGAAAATTTTCGGAAATCAACTTCCGAATGAAATGAAAAATTTCGGCAATCAACTTCCGAATGAAATGAAAAATTTCGGACACCAACAGTTGAACAGTAGCATTAATTTCGGTCTGTTACTTCCGAATGAAGGCACATTTTTTTTTTTCATTTTATCTTCCAAATGTGTAACTTTCAGACTAAATTTGCAGTTTCAAATAGCCATTCACATGTTTAATATTAGTGAATGTTTAAAAATTTGTAATGTCAATTCACATGTTTAAATTTGTATAAAAATTTGTAATATCAATTCCGCCATTACAATACCATTCTAAAAATTTGTAATAAGAAAATATCAGTTACAAAATCAACGACCACTATTTACCATTCCATTCTAAAAATAAAATGTCATTACAATACCATTGTTGCCATTCCATTGTAAGAAGAAAAATGTTAACCACTGTTAGCATTACAACAATATCAGCTTACAAAAATCACCAAAACAAATTCATCAACACGCAAATAACATGTCACTAATCAGCTGCATGCCTATGCCTAGGCCTACGACTGTATGTCAATGTCGAAGATGGAAAGCGACCTCCTGCAGAACTAGGTCCAGCTTCGTCAATGTGCTGACCTTCAAGAACATGCGTCATACTCTCAATAGCCTGGTAAAGTCGATAAGGATGGCGAATCCCCTCCTGATAACCAGCGTCAATAATAGGATGTGAAATCTGCAGTGCATGTGCAATACGCTGCATTTGAAAAGAATATCTTCTGTTAGGAAACATATGAGAAAAAAAAAAGTAAGTTACATATGCATAAGAGAGGATAATATATTACATCCGCATGTTCGCTGAAATCCTGCTGGTCATGGACACGCGGTTCATCAGTGCGCTCCACATATAGGTGCGTGATATTCTTATACCAATCCATGTAAGCCGGTACACATTGCCAAGGCTGACGAACTGGTGTGCTCCTCCGTTGCTCAGATAACACGTGGTTATCCCAAGCCTCCCAGATCCTATCCAAGTATCTGTACATCACTGTATATCGTGCAGATATGTTGCCTCGCGCACCACGAGTAGGAGCTAGCGGTGCATCTGGGATGGTTTGAACCCTGCCAAACTGCCTCAAAACTCTATCTGGATGATAGGGTTCGACAACGTCTAAGCACTTTAAGCATCCATGGTAGAACGTAACCGGGTTACATGGATGACGGTCTCTGCAGCTGTGGTATGGATCCCAAATAACCTGTAAACGTAAAGTGTTTTTGCATTAAAGTACATAAAGGGTAAGATAAATGGAAGTGTTCAAATTATCGCTGGATGAGTAAACTTACATCAGTAGCTACTAAGCTGTCAAGCTGGGCTCGAAAAGATTTCAAATGGTCAATGGAGGAACCCGCCTCTCTCCTACATGCCCAATGGTACACGTGTGGCATGTCTTCATTGTAGCCCATGTTCTGATGAGGTCGGAATGCTCGGAAGTGCTCATAAATCCACGCCTCCAAAAGAGTCATATAACCACCCATCTGCCTAACCCCAGACCGGCTAGCAAACCCCAACTGTCTATATAAAAATGCTAGTGCAGCAGCACCCCAAGCATAAGTATGTATGGATCCCAAATCCATCAACAAGGCGAGGTAAACAACGGGAACCCTGCCACCACTCTTGTCACTAAAGAGTGTACATCCCAACAGGAACAACAAATAAGCCCTTGCAGCACGCTGTATAGCCTCCTCGGGGTCTGAATCTGTGACACCAGCGAACTGACTTCGCAACCATTCAAGCCTGACTGAATTGCCACCAGCAGAAGAAACCTCTTCGTATGCTGCACCTTCAGTAACCCCCAAGCCATAAACAAGTAATGTAACTCCATGATGATCTGTCACATCTGGTATGCTGACTGATTTGCCTACAATGGGAAGGCCAAGAATAGTGCCAACATCATCCAGGGTCAAGGTCATCTCACCAACTGTCATGTGAAATGTGTTCGTCTCGGGTTGCCATCTCTCAACAAAACTGGAGATTAGAAGCTTGTTGACGAAACGATAAGTGCAACGAGCTAACTGTGACAGTCCAGACTGCTCAATAATGGCTTTCAATCTGGTGTTGTTCTCTACTAACCACCATGGCCATGAAAGGATCTTGGAAGAATGATTATGACACTTTAGGGGCCCTCGTTCCTACAACACAAATGATATGTCATTACAAAGTACCATACAACACACACACACAAAAATAAAATCATATATAAATGAATTTCAGTTTTACCTCCCCGTGCCAAATAGCTGCAGCCACATGACTATTGAAACTCCGCAGTATTGACGGATCAGTCGGTCCACCTGGAAAAGCATGAGTAAGGTACTCTTCCTGGACAGGAGGAGAATCACGAAAAGAGGTATCCTCCATAGCAATGTCAGGCATATCAAAATCTTGAACTCGTCTTTGGCTTCGGCCCCCACTTTGACTGGAACTTGGAATATCATATTCAACCTCAACTGGATCACGACCTCGACCACGACCTTGACCTCGTCCTCGCCCACGCCCTCGTCCCCGTTCATGGTCTACATCCAATTGACGACGTCGTCTATTTGAAGCAGTAGGTGGGACACGTTGTTGATATTCAGAATCCATATTAGCTGCAAAAAATACTAAGTGTGTGTAAATAAAGAATAAGTGTGCCTAAAGAATAAGTGTTTTAAATTATAATGAGTGTTATAATTAAGTGTTATAATTAAGCAATATAATTAAGTGTTATAATTAAGAAGAAAAAAAAAAAAACTTGTTCGGAAGTTCAGAACCGAAAATACCTATTCTGTTCGGAAGTTGTTGTCCGAAATTTAAACTACCATTCGGAAGTTGAAAACCGAACAAAACTGTTATTTTCGGAAGTTGAAATCCGAACCAAATACATATTTTCGGGACTCTAGTGCCGAATGGAACCATAAAATTCGGAAGTAGATTGCCGAATAAGAATAAAAATTTCGGATAACCAGTTCCGAATGAGGAAACACAGCAACCACGACGGAAAATTTCGAAAATGGTAAAAATTAACCCACATTACAAATAAAATAGGATTGAGAAGATTCAAATCCGTGTAAACTAACCTAAAATGTGAAGATTTCAATGCCCTTTGCCCTTCAATGGCAATGCTTCCGAATGTGAAGAGTTCAATGCCCACAGATTGAAGTTGCAATACGCTGCCCTTCAGATTGAAGATTGAAGATTGGGGAGGAACGGTGGAGAGATGGGTGTGTGTGTGAGAGGCTGCACAGCTGGGTGTGTGTGAGAGAGGGGTCTCACGGGTGTGTGTGTGTGTGAGGGGGGTGTGTGTGTGAAATTTTCATTTAGGGGTATATTTGTAATTAGAGGTGTGTGTAGTGAGTCAAATATATTAGGGTTTATTTTTTTAGTGTGTGTATTGAGAAAGATTTGTATAGAGAGGAAAGGGTGTGTGTATATAGAAGCTCCCCTACATATCTGATCCATATAAATTAAGGAGATGACAAGTAAGGACATCATTATTATATTCGTAAAATGAGTTAAATGGCAAATTCTGAGAGAGAGGTCATTGTGATTTTAAAACGTCAGGAAAATATCTGTATTAAAATCAAATTTCAAGGGACGTAAGCATAATTTATCTTAAGAAAATTATATAAATATTTTGTACAAAATGATTTAATCTAATATATACCTTTCATTTAAAAAAATCGCATCGCCATATCCATCTTTAAATGTTTTATTTATAAATTTTATATGTGAGTAGAATTGTCTTGTTCCAAATGAGTGTCAGCCTACTTAAGTTAAGTGTTTTTTGGAGAGTAATTTTTTGAATAAAATAACCAAAAAAACCAAATAAAATTATCGTATCACTTTTTTAACTTTTTTTTTTTTACACATCTTTTTATAAAAAATTAAAAACTAATTAAATAGTCAATTTCCAAACAAGGTAAAAAAAAAAAAGAAAAGCCAAACTGTTGAAAATTGAGTAGCCTTTCCCTACTAACTCTTTTTCGAACCCCTTTCATCTTATTAAAAATTCTTGAAAATTGCACAATAGTGCAAGTTTTCAAAACAATTATAGATTAATAAATTTTTACATGAATTTTAAAATATTTATAATGTTGCTAATTTATAATTTCCTCTAGAAATTATAATTTATTTGGTTTAATATTTGAAAATTATTTTTAAGGTTTTTTTTTTGTTGGATTTTTTTTTGTTTTTAAGTGATATATTTTTTAATACACTTAATTTAGATGCACCTAAAAGTTTTAGACAAATAAAATAGCTAATAATATTGAAAATGCTCTTCCAAGATCCCAAACAGAGGCTGAGCATCCAGAACAAGGAAAGAAAAGCCAAACAGTTGGTTTTTAAGTTATTTATTTTATTATTTTTAGCCTTGGGATAAAACTAAAGATCAGATTGTCCTTCATTTTCATTTTATTTGTTTATATATTTATTTATTTTAAATAATTTGACCATTTCAAAATGATGTTGTAGTGACATTTTGAATTCAAGTCCTATAAAAAATGAAAACGAAGTTAGAAGCCAAAAACCAAGCAGTACGTAAAGATTGAACGGAAAAATATTGGGAAAATTAGTTATACATCTCTCTTTAATTTTGTGTAGTTAGAAAGATCTAAGATTTTTTTTTTTTTTACTAGCTAAGGTTTCTCAACATTTTCACAGAAAAAATTCAACGCAGAAAAATTTCGCCTAAGTCAAAGAAATTTTAATTTTGACAGAGAAATTTTGAAATTTCTTTGTGAAAATTAAACCTTCTCTAAGTCGGAGTGAAATTTCTCTAAATTGGACAAAATTTCTCTAAATCGAATTCTCTATGAAAATGTTAAGGGACATTAACTACTATGAAAATATTGTATGTCATTTATTTTATAAAATCTTAATATCAGGGATCTTAAAAAAAATTCTTCAAAAATATTTGTCAATGATAAGTCGAAAAAATTGTTACATGAAAAAATTTATAATTTTAATTATTAATATTAATAAAATTTATAATTAATTTATAATTATTTTTCAAAGTTTACACAAATATGAAATTCTCCCAAGATTGAACACATCGGCCCACTTTGGCCCCCCCCCCCCCCCCCAAAAAAAAAAAAAAAAAACCCACGTCTTTTTTCAATTCTTTTATTTTTAGTGATTTTTTTTTCCAAAATTATATCAAACTTTTTATTTTTCTGGTCCATCTCATCGAGACTAATCTAAAAAGAATATTTTTTCTGACAAATTCCAAAAAAAAAAAAAAAAAAAGCTAAAGACAAAAATATGCCATAAGATATTGCTTATTTTGACTTATTTTTATCTTTTTTGAATTTTGTGAAAAAAACAATTATAATTGTTTTAATTCTTCTTACTGATCTGAGTCTAGAACCTAAATTTTTTTAATTTTTTTTTAAAATTCAATAAAAATAAAAAGGAAAAAGATTGGTAGCTCGATTTTATTGGCTCGAGTGTGGCTCGAATAGTCAAAAACGACGTCGTTTTGGATTTTTTTTTTCTTTTTTTTTTCCTTTCTTTTTCTTCCTTTTCTTTGCTTTCTTTCTTTTCTTCTTCTTCTTCGTTTCGTTGAAACCAGGAACAGAGGGAAGAGGAGAGATGGAGCTCCGCTGCATCCGCTCGCCGTCCTCGCCGCGAGGAGCTCGTCACCTCCGCCCGCCGTCCTCGTCGCAGCACGCAGCCGATCGTCACAGAAGCTTCGATCGTCGCAGCACGCCGCAGCCCGCCTCCGGCCCCGACTCCTCCTCCAGCCATTTTTATGGCCCCCTCCCCTCCCCTCCCTCCTCCTCCTCCTCCTCCTCCAGCCTCTCCCTCCTCCTCCTTCTTTGACTTTTTCGAGCCAATTTCAAGCCATAAATGTTGAGCTACCTATTGCGGTCGAAATAAAAATAAACTAAAAAATGCCATCACCAAAATATCTCAAAAAATAGAGTAGTCGTCCTTCCTTCCTTGTACTTTTTTCTTTTTTTAAGATGTTTTGACCCTTTCATCTCTTTAAAATTTTTGTAGCGACATTACAAAAGCAGGTTGTAAAATTAGGTGAGTGTTTGGAAAGTAAATTTTTTTGTAGATTTTTTTAATTGTAAAATATTATTAAAAACAAAAATTTTGTGCTTAGAAAGATAGTTGGTTTTTTTTGTGGTAGAATATGATGTTTGTGAGAGAAAAAATAAAATGATTATGGAATTTGATGCGATATTTTGTTTGGATTTTTATTTTTTATTTATTTTATAACCAATTTGTCTTAGTGAAAAAAAACAAAAAAAAACAAAAAAAAAAAACCAAAAAACCTACTTCCCAAACAGCGCCTATGTTGCTGGTTTATATTGGTTATTGGTGTGGGTCCACAAAATGACATTCTTTTAAAGTTTAGGAAGAATTTCAACGAAAGTAGATAGTCAAAAAATATAAAAATAAATTACATTGACATCCTGTTAACTTAATGAAATTGTAAAAAAAAATTCTTGACTTTTTCTAAATGACAAAATTTTATTGAGGTTTATTTTTAAATGATATTGGTTTTTCTTAAAATTTATTGAAATTGCAAAAATCTTTCCTAAAGTTTTTTGAAATTATAAAAACTTCTCCTGAGGATTAGTTTTAAATTACACAGCCCTTCTTTAAATTTATAAAATTGCAAAAATATTTTACGATTTTTAAAAATGACAAAATCCTCCTTTGAAATTTAGTTTTTGAATATAAATTCCATCTTTTGTTACTTTATCCCAAGAAAAATAACATAAATTATTGAAAGCATCCAATAATTTAATTATATTTTCAATTTTATCTTTTAAAATTGTGTTAAATTACGAAAAAATTAAATTTTAAAAAAAAAAAAAAAAAAACACACACACACAATTCTGATTTTCTTTCCTTCATATGCCAAGAGCTTGTTTGACATATTGGATATTAGCACACTTTTTTATCTTTTTATTTTTGTGGGTCATATCACCTCTTTATTTTTTTACATATTTTTTTTTTTTTATAAAAAGTGAAAAATATACTTATTTAGATCATCCCAAATAACCTTATAGTGTTGATTGCGGGTTGGTTTGGGGTGTTCTAAAAAAGTGTACTTTTTGTCTTTTTACAAAAAAAATGTACAGAAAAGTAGAGAGGTGATGTGATGGAAAAAAGATAAAAAGATAAAAAGATGGATTATATAGTATATGTCAAACCAACCCGCTTCTATTCAAAACCCACATGTTACCTACTCCCTCCTCAAAATATTGACCCTTATTCCATTTTCCATTATCCTAAAATATTCTTTTTTCAAAAATTAAGGACAAAAATAATATAAATTTTCTATTTTGCCCTTCTTTTAAATTCATTAACAACATAAAAAGTACAATTATGACAATTGATATTCTCTAAAAAATGTGGTATCAAAGGATAATTTTGAAAAATTAATTTTTTTAAAGTGCAATAATTGTATCACAAAAAAAAGGTAGATTTCTCAAAGGAATTATTATTTTGGGACGAAAGAAATAGTATGTTGTAAATTAATTTTAGAAGATTTCGCATAATCCTATTTTATTTCATTATTCTTATTTATCCTAAGACTGTGCGGCAACAACAATAACTTCATTCTCGTAACATCTTCCTATTGGACCCTCTCTTTTTGTCAACCACAATCCAGTCACCACCCAACCATAACCCTCTTCTCCAACCAATCACAACCATCATCTGTCGAGCCACCATCTTACCATAACCCTCAGGGTCTGTTTGTTTGGACAGATTAAATAAGAGGAGATTTTAATCCATCAGACTGTTAATCCCGGAATATATTGTCCCGGGATTATTTGGTTGGATTAGATTTGTATCCTATGTTTGTTTAGTTATGAGATTAGATGTCTGGATTGGACTATTTTTAGTAAATCCAATGTTTGGTTAGATGGACTGGATAAGGATAAATGTTCAAAAGAATATTTTACCCTTATAATCTATAATTTATAATTTAACAACACTAAAAATGTTTAATTTATAAGGCCACAATTTTTAATTTATTATTTTCAATTAAATTAAATTTATAATTTATAATTTATATTTTTATTTAATATATAATTTTAAATAACGACAATAAAAAAATAACTTTATTTAATATGTAAATTAAATTTTCAGCAACACGAAAAAAATTTAATTTATAAGGCCATAATTTATAATTTATTATTTTTAAATAAATTTAATTTATAATTTATATTTTTTATTTAATATATAATTTTAAATTAACAATACTAAAAAAAATTATTTAATATGTAAATTTAATTTTTTAACAACACTAAAAAAATTAAATTTATAAGGCCATAATTTATAATTTATTATTTTTAATTAAATTAAATTTATAATTTATAATTTAAATTTTTTATTTAATATATTGTTTTAAATTAACAACACTAAAAAAATAATTTATAAATGTTCAAAAGACTATTTTACCATTTTCTAATTGTTTACTACGTAATAGCATGGAGGGTAAAATAGACATTTCACAAAATAATCCCATGGGATACCAATCCCATGGTTTCTATCCCACACCCCCCATGGGATAGGATAGTCCCACATCTGTGGGAATAATAGTCCGGAGCAAAATTTTTCAAACAAACAATGGACTATTAGTCCGGTGGGACTAATAGTCCAATCCCACCCCCTTATCCCTCAAAATAAACATGCTCTCACTCCATATAGTCCCCTCATGTCACTTAGGTGATGTTTGTTTTGAGAGATTGAGTATTGGGATTGGACAATTAGTTCATCCAGACTAATATTTCGTTATTTGGTTCAAAATTTTGGCACCGGACTATTAGTCCCAAATCCATTAGACTATTGTGTCCCATACGAGGGGTGGGATACAAATGGTGGGATAAGGGAGGATATGAGATTAGGTGGTGAAATGACTATTTTGACCCTCTACTATTTAATTATGTATTATATTTAGTAAAATTCAATAAAATTTAAATGTCTCAATTTAAAAATAAAATTATTTTATTTAATTTTTATTGATGTTTTACTTATTTATTTTTTTAAAATAATTTTTATAGATATTTTATTGATGTTTTATTTTAAAATTTTGTTTATATTTTATTTAATTTCATTATTTAAATTTTAATAGATGTTTTTATTTAATTTCATTATTTAATTATTATTTTTTTAAAATAAATTTATTTAAAATTTTAATTAAAAAATAACATATATTTTTTTCTATTTTATTTAAAAAATAAATTTATTTAATTTTGTAAAAAATAAAATAAAATAATTTTTTTTAAATCTAGTTAAAAATAATTAAAATATTAGAGATATGTTTAATATTACTGTTACTTAGTAAATAATTGAAAAGGATAAAATAGTTATTTAAACATTTATCCTTCTCCATAATATCTCAAACAAATATAGGATTCATATTCTATCCAACTAAATAGTATATCTAATCTCATGACTAAACAAACATTGCATACAGATCCAGTACAACCAAATAGTCCAAGAACAGTAATATATCCAAAAACTAATAATCTAATAGATTCCAATCTCTCATCATCCAATCCATCCAAACAAACACATCCTCACTCTTTCCTCCACGTACAGTCCTTAATGAAATGAAATCCGGTTTGCAGCGATGGATTGTGGGGATCTTTTAAAGTCAATTTCCAACAATCAATGGTAATTGCATGCGTAACAAAGGGAAAAGAAAGAAACTGTATATATATATCAGTCATGCTACAGGTCCCAAAAATTCTACCAAAAATTTTACCAAATGTCTCGCATGGGTGTGGAACCCACACAATGTGGGTCCCACACCCATGTAAAACATTTGGTAAAATTTTTGATAGAATTTTTGGGGTCTGTAACATTTTTGTATATATATTTTAATTTCTTAGAAATTGGACAAAGCTTTAAAGGGTAGAATTAAAAATATAATTAAATTATTTAATGATATCAACAATATTTTCTTTTTTATGATAAAGTATTAAAAGAGGAAATCTATTATAAAAAATAAAACCTCAAAAGAGGTTTCTGTTATTGCAAAAACTTTAGGAGAGATTTTTAAAATTTTATTAAACCTCAAAAGAGGTCAGTGTAATTTAAAATTAAACCTCAAGGAGATTTTTGTCATTTAAAATTCTTAGAAGAGGTTTGCGTAATTTACCTAAAATATAATTTAAAGTGATAGAGGTACAAAACATGTACAATCTAATACATAAATTCACTTCTATTTCTATTATTTTAAAATTATTTTTCCACACTTCACCTTTTTCATATTCTCTCACAAAACTAAGCACCATTGTTGGTTTCAATTTTTATGGTGGTATCAATATCAAAAAATCTAAAAACCCTAAAATATTGATTTGTAATTACAAAAACCTAACAAACATAATTTTTTAGTTAAATTACACTAATTGTCATCAAAGTTTGAAAAACATAAAAATCTCACAAATTTAACATAATTACATTGAACTCTATTAAAAAAGTTTTAATGCACATAACATTTACCTCATTTTCCATTACTAATTTGTTAGTCATATGGCTCGAAAAAAAGATATTGTTATATCTTTTATATTAAAATGTATATTATAACTTATTTATTTTTGTATTTTCACACAATCTACACTAATTTCAGGCTCTTTAGCCTTATTAAAAGGGAAGTTAGTGTAATTATACCAAATCTGTAAGATTTATTGTATTTTTTAAACCTCAAGGTTGGTCGATCAGTGCAATTTATTCACATTTAAAATAAATAAATAAATAAATAAATAAATAAATAAGATTATGAGCTATAATGATAGGTGCTTTACTATAAAATAAATTATACATTATTTTGGATAAAAAAATCAGTTAAAAAATTCTATGACAATGTTTAAGGAAGCATCAAATTTCTATTTCAGGGCTCCTCTTGAAGTTCAGTATATTCTCATTCATCCAGTTAAATCAGTAGTTGTGTTGTACTTCCGAGTACTCTTTTTAGTGTGAATGTTTCCTATATTGGTTTGGAATTTTCTACTTCCCAGTACTCTTCTAAGTGTGAATGCTTCCTATATTGGTTTGGGATTTGGACAAATGAAAATGCTATAGGTCCCAAATTTTCTACCAAATATTTCACATGAGTGTCGGGTCTTTGGTAGAAAATTTGATATCCTTAAACATTACCCTTAGACAAAACCTACATTTGAAGATCTATGGGACTTTGTTATATAATTAAAAGAACCAAAGCAACTTTGTATTCAACCCTCCTAAACCTTGTTATATGTACACTGAAAATGGTTTATGGTATACAATTTCTATTCCTTTCTCACATTCTCATAAACCTTCTTGTTCTCACCCTTGCCCAGCCTAGCTTCCTAACCAGCTATTGTATTGACACCAGTAATTACAATAGCACATACGAGTCGAACCTCAACATCCTCCTCTCCTCTAACACCAATAAAACAAAATATGGATTCTACAATTTATCAGTTGGCGAATACTCAGATAAAGTTAATGCAATCGCATTTTGCAGTGGAGATGCTAAGCTTGAAACGTGTTGTAGTTGTATCAAGTTGTCTACTAGTGAGTTCATACAACTTTGTCCTAATTACATGGAGGCAATTGCATTGTATGACTATTGTATGCTGCGATACTTGAACAAGCCCATAATTAGCACCATGTCAATATATCCAAATTACAATATCGTTAATGCAAATGATGTGCCAGATACCGAATTATTCAATCTGGAGTTGAAGATCTTGTTGGATAACCTTTGAAAGCAACCTGCTATAGGCGGCCCTCTTCGCAAGTTGGGATTTGGAAATACAACAGGCCTAGATTTTCAAATTGAATTTATATATGCACTCGAGTATGAGACTTTTAATTTTTGTAGTGAGATTCCAACCATTGCACCACCACCAGCCTCACCAGAACCAGGTACATCATATACCTTTAGATTGAAGTTTTATATCAAATTAGAGTTTGTTTAGAAGGGAGGTGCTAAGTGGTTGACAATATTTGCTTTTGTATTTGAGTTGGAATCTCTCTAACTCTTGTTGGCGGGCTTCAGGCTGCACATGATTAGTCTTGCATCAGTGGTCAACATAGTTGGGATGCGATGTATTGACAATGATGCAATTTTTCCAAGCATTTTGATGTAACTTTCTCTTTTCTTTATAAAATTTCTTATTGGCTGTTCAAAAATGAAGTTTTATAGCTACTATATTGTAAACACCCCATTTTTGATCACCTCTAAGACTTGGGCGCCACAGGTTGATCACTCAACGATGAAATACTATGCTGTACAAATGTTTGATTGCCTTAGCAAGAAGCTTCAGTTTTGAGTTTCAAGGCCTAGAACCTTGCACCCCCTTTGGACCAAAACCTAGTTTTTTTTCGAACCTGACCACTCAGAGGTCAGCTAGCCAATTTTCAGTGGCCGGCCGTCCCCCTACCTAGCCGGTCGGCTAGGTTTCTCGGCTGGCAAATATTTTGCTGCCAATTGTCCCCTCATGTGCATGCACTACACCAACTGACTCAATACAGATATTTCTGACAGAGGCACTTATTCTTCTATATATAGATGACCATCCCTCTTGATTTTAGGTTAGAAAAATTTGCCAAAGCTCAAAAACTTGCCAAACACTCTCCCTTTCTATCTTGCAACCTACATACACTATACATACACTTCGTAAACCAAAAATTTGAGTCTCCTTGCTGAGGTTCTTGAGCTAAAATCTTAGCCCTTGAGAGTAAAATACCTTGTGGTTTGTGAACAAAAGAGTAACTCCTCTTCAAGAGGTATGACTTTGGCCATCTTTACACTACTTCTTCCTTCTCTTTTCTTACTGTTTTTATACTATATTTGAACTTTTGGTGGGATGAAACTTGTGATTTAAAGCTATCAAAGGTGGAGAGGTTAACTACCATTTCTTGAACCTTATTCCATAAGATTTAATCCTTGTGTTTCCTACTTGTTTCTTAACTTTTGGTTATTGATTTTCAGAGTTTTCAGAGACTAAAACATGTGGTTGTAAGGTTTAAAAGTAGAGGGGTTAGCCACCCCTCATTAGGCTTGCTTACTAGCCTTAATTCTCCCCTATTTTTGCTCACTTTTTATAACTTTTCATACTACTTCCAGCACTGTTTATGCTGTTTTGAGGGCTGTTTTGATGTGTTTAATTCATTTATGCTTTGAATATTATGCTTGTGTTGATGTAAGTTCTCATAGGTTTTGTGGCTTAGGCCTTAGACACCAACCTATTCGAGTCGATAGCTTATATTTCACAGTTTTCATACATGTGCTCATACTTGTAATAATCATCTCTGCAACCTCCCTCCTTTCTTGAGATTTATTTATTTATTTATTTATTTATTTATTTTTATTTTTTTTAAGAGTTGTGTCAGACAATTGATTGTTGTTTAAGGCATGAGAAAGAGACCTTCCATGGTTAATAGTTTAATCTCTTCGGAGATTCATTACCAAGGTATTACATCTCTCTCATGCTAAAAATAATTTCTTGTTTAACACTTCTCTCTATTAGTGGATGTAATTATCACTTTTGGGACAAAAATGATTAAGTAATGGGAAGGTAATAAAAAGGACTAATAAAATTGGACAAAAAGTGGTAAGAAGATAGTAAAATCAAGTTGGGTTCAATAGGACGTTAATTGAACGTATCGTGCCTCGAGTCATTACATATTCATTAGTGATGTTAATGATTCGAGAAGCGATGTCTACCACTTCCCTTGAGATAACTCTATGATAGGGACGAGATATTGTTGGTCTTTAATTTTCATTTATTGAACCTTTGCGAATCAAGTCTACTCTCCCCTTGATCAGTTTCATGATAGGGAGAGACAGAAAGGACAAACACCTCCTAGAAACACTCTGTTTTTGCTCTGTTTCATTTCTATGGCAGTAGGGTAATACCAAAAAATAGTGGCCGGCCGGCCACCTTTCCATCCGGCCGACCACTTTTCAAGGCCGGGCGGCCACTACATTTTAGACAAGCTGTGCCATTTCATGGAAGAATAGAGTAGAGGCTGGGGTGAAAACAAATTAATTTTTTGACCGCAAAATAGAACAGTTCTGGCAACGAAACAGAGGAGTTTTTGGGAAAATATTCTTATTCATGCATGTGCAACTTTTCAGTTCCCGTAGTCCTTTAAATAATGTTTGTTTTAATAGTAGTATGTCGTGTTTGTGGCTCCATTCCAAACTTGTAATAGCTAGTTAATTAAATAGTTAATTTGGCATTGTAATAATTAGTTTAAATTCGGACATTCGGACCCTCTTGTGTGAGAGCAAATTGTAAACACTTGTAATATTGTGTATGTCTTCTAACCCCCATTTTTTCTCCCTTTTATTTTTTTGCTTACAATGGTTACATGAAGCATCATATTTTGGTCTCATATCATTACCACGACTTGCATCCATTTTTGCATACATTAGGTTTTGGCTCATCACACTTGATAAACTTTGATTATTTCTTGTTTGAATACATGTGCTACCATATGCCTTGAATTGATCCACATGCCATGTTGAGGACCCGAATTCGATGGTTGCATTTTGTATGTGTAGCATTAATCATTTGCATATTAGAGCATGCATTTTTCTAACTATTTTTCTATTTTGGCTTGCCTCGGTTGAGTACTATGTGAGCATTTTTTTCTTTAGCATATTGCATGTATGTTAGTGTTGCCATGTCAAGCATGTTTTCCATGAAGCTAAGTGCTTATTTGATATATCTTTTGAATGCTGGTGGATGAAGGCTTTTTCGCTTAAGTTAGGATTATTTGATTAATGTACATATGAGCTCACTTTTTCAAGTAGCATATATCTCCAAACTCTTTTCAAACAAACATGAACTCAAAGCATTCCAAAGTGAGAGAATTGGTCTATACTTGTGTGTATCACATAGTAAAGATAGCATAAAAATCACATCATGATTAGTAGAGGCCAATCTTTGATCGGATAAGTAGGGTGCTCAAATTGATGACCTTTCCCTCTCATACCTAAGTTTCCGAGTCGAGGCACTTTGGTGATGACGAACAAGTGGCCTTTGGCACGAGTCACGGGTTTCCTAAATTTTTCAAAAATATTTAGGTGGCAATTTTAAAATCTGACAATGCAGTCCATTTCGGGCATATTTTAATGAGCAAAAATGGATTTTTCTAAAAATTGTTGAATTTGGACTCATTTGTGTTTCTCTATTTCACATTGCACTTGTGAAATCAGATTTAGAACCATGAGAGTCTGAATTGTAGGGTTATCGTATCCGATGAGACTAAACCCCTCCGAGAAGCACGAAAAGCAAGCTACAGTTTTCTAGTGACTTTGCCAGGGATCTAGAGAACTTGACTTGAAATTCATGATGTGAAATTTTATCTACATATATATGTTCTTTGCATTGCATTTGCATTGTTACTTTAAATCACTGTGTTTTCCATTTGTTATTCCTAGACGGCTTACCGGAGGCTTGCCTAAAAAGCTTACTAAAAGGCTGGCCTATCGTGGGTTTTGCCATGTTGGAAACACAACCCTTGGGTCTGGATTACCGTTGTACCACTTGATCCTCCTTTTACTTCTCTATGTTAGGTGTGAGAGGTATATTAGGTAATCTTGCTGGGGTACCCCTTTTAACTATTTGGCCTAGCTGCATATAGTAAAGCCATAGTGATTGTTCCAACTTAGGACAGGATGTTCAACTGTTTACAGGATGTTATGAAACTACTTGCTTGAAGTAGTAAAACCCTAGATCATGTCAAAATCTAGCACAGGGTAACCGTACCCCCTCATAGGGGTGTTTTGGCTCTCTTTACCTGGTATGTGCTTTATAGTAAAACTGTACAGGAATGCATCGTATCAGTGGTACAAAGTTGATATCAGTTTGTGGGGATAAAATTTAGTGGGAAAATACAATGCTTCAACTGTGATTATATCTGTTGCGAATTAGGTCGAAATGCTATCCGATTTTGATTATTGGTTTCCTTTTTCTTTCTTTTGCTAGGTAGTTTACAATCATAGGTTCAGAGAGACCTGATATCCCTCAAGTGTTATGGACTTGCTTTGGCAAACTTTGCAAAACTCAAGATCTTGTTGGCGGTCAGTCAGTGTTAGTCTCTCTCCCTCCAGTTATTCGACGAAGAAGAAACATGTAGTTATCATCACTAACACAGATCACTCAACAATCACCTGTCTGTTCACACCCACTTAGCTCACTAGCACCTAACTCTCCCAGACCCGTAATGGCACAGAGTGCAGAAGAGGTTGTTGTTATGATGGTAGCTTTTCAAAGGAACATGGATACCTTGAATCAAAGGATAGCCGCTCAAGATGAAACTATCGCTGACATGCGATGCCCATTTGGGGCATTAGCATCTATTGTACATCTAGTTCCGACTGCCCAGCCAAATCCTAATCCACCTCCACCAGTTAAAGACCCTCAGGTCCCGGATTCTCAAGAGATGTTTGCACAAGCTCCAGCTTATCGGCCTTTGGCACAGCCCTACGGGGGACTCCTTCCCTTCAACATCAATGATATTAATCCGGCTATGATCAAAATTGTTAAGCTAGAAAAAGGGCTCAAAAAATCCTAAGGCTTCAATTGCATCCAGGCTATTGAAAATGACTATACCGAGGCCTCTGTCAAGTTACCGAAAAAGTTCAAAATGCCTCACATCGATAGATTTGATGGTAGTGGGGACCCTATTTGTAAATGTTCGTCTTTTCTCGGATGTTCTGAGACCAATGGGCCAAACTCGGGCTTAGAAACTGTCATTGTTTGGAAGAACTCTATCGGACGTAGCAAGTATCTATTTCGCCAAGTTAGAGGACTTGACGAAACGGAATTGGGAAGAACAGTCTGAGGGGTTTGTTAGCCATTCTTACAATACTTAGATAAAAGTAACAATCAGCAAGTTAGAAACAACCACTCAAAATCCCAAGGAACCCTTCATCAACTTTGTTGTAGGATGGAGGGCAAAGGCAGCTAGAATGACAAACAGGCTATCGGAAAAGGAACAAGTCCGGTTGGTAGCTCAAAATCTCGAGCCGGATATGTTACAAAGAATGATAGTAGCGCCACTATCTATATTTGTTTCTCTGCACGAGTTGGGGGTCTAAATTGAAAGCACATTTAAGAAAGGCATCATTCAGAGAACCAGTGAACCAGCAAGAAGGCCGTTTACCAGGAATACCAATGCTAGCAATAGCACTATTCTCCAAATTGAAAGTGCCTTTAAGAAATGCATCATTCAGAGAACTAGTGACCCGACAAGAATGTCGTTTACCAGGAATACCAACGCTAGCAATAGCACTATTCCTTGGCCTGTCGAGATCAGCACCGTCACCATAGCAGCCAAAATGGCCGACCTCTTCGCCGTTACAACCTCACAACCCACCAGTCCAAACCAAAACCAAAGAACCTTTACCCCATTCACATGAGCCCAGCTCATGCTCTTAAACAACTAATGGAAAAGGGGCACCTCAAGCCCCTCGACCCTTGACCTTTCCCTGACCCACTACCACTTAGACATGATCCCACTCAATACTGCATTTTCCATCAACAACATAGTCACCCCACTAATCGTTGCTATCTCATACGTCATGAGATCCAGGATCTGATTGACAATAAAATCATAGCCTCATCCTCTAAACCAAATGTGACCACCAACGCACTTTCCGCCCATAACTAAGTTCCTCCACCCAGAAACATTAACCTTATCCATACACTGCTGTCCACATTTAACCCCCAGTGCATATATCACCCCATCTCATCTACCTAAGCCTATGGTGGTTATTCAAGAAGGCATGAATATATGCATGATGGATATAACTTCTGAAAGCCAATTAGGGCCTATGGTGGCGGAGGCGAAGGAGAAGAGGAATGCACTATAAAAGGGGTTGTCTGACACCTAAGCTATAGAGAAAGGGGCCTCACTCGCAGAAGAATATGACCCCAACTGGTACATTGTGGCTGTTGACCAAGCCAAGCCTGTAGTCATACTGCCAGACTTCCTCAGCATCAACACCATTGGGGAAAATGAGCCAGGGAAAAATCTGAATAACTGGCCTGAACAAGGTCTTGATGACCTAGCAGAATTAAAAGAAGACCTAGCAGAACTAGAGGCCTTACTCGCAGAAGAGTATGACCCCAATTGGTACATTGTAGCTGCTGACCAGCCAAAGTCTATAGTCATACTTCCAGACTTCCTTAGCATCAATGCCATTGGGGAAAGTGAGCTGGGGCAAAATCTGTATAACTATCCTGAACAAGGTCTTGATGACCTGGCAGAATTAGAAGAAGACTTAGCAGAACTAGAGGAAGACATGGGGAACCTCTAGAGGATGTGGGCAGCGTTCAGATCTAGTGGTGGGATCCAGGCCAACCTGAATCCAACAACGGGTGGTTGAGTAGCGAATAGGAATCTGATACAGAAGAGCCGATGAAGAAGGAACCGAAATGAGAGAAAGTTGGTAAAAATAGCAAGGCTGAGGTTGTGCCTGTGACTGAGAAGGAATGAGTGTTGGAGTAGTTCCAACAAGAGAGGATAGCAGAAATCCAAAAGAAGATAACCCAACAGCAGAGAAAAGGAAAAAGAAAAGAAAAGGCCGAATCAATAGCAAATGGTGTCCAGACCATAAAAAAACCCGAATGGCAGTCCAATGACAAGGAAAGAATGCCAAGAAAGCTCAGGCAGTACTGAAATGCACAGACTGAATCTGCTGTAGAAGAGGAGTGATGTGTCGACAGAGGGTGCGATGTAAATATGATCCGGGTGGAACCTAATAATAACCCATCAATGACTGCAGGGGAATGGTGGGAAGACAGTGATTTGAGCCATGTATATACTGATGAAGGGTGGAAAGCAGATACCCCTGAGGACACATGGTATGCAAATGAGATTAACCACATGACCAGAAACGGTCAGTATTTCAAACCACGGCCCTAGATCCAGCAGAACCCTCTGGGAAAGAGGCTAAGAAATCGAAGGAGAAAGACATAGAAGAAGACCTGGTCTTAAAGCAACTTAAAAAGATCCAGGCAGATATATCGATTTGGGGGCTGCTGATGGCTTCCTGGGAGCACAAGCAGGCGCTGCTAGAGGCATTGAACATAGTGAAGCTGCCTATCGACACCACTACTGACCAATTGGTGTCCTTAGTCATGTCTGGGGATGTTACTCCAGTGTTGTCTTTTACAAATAAAGAGTTTCCACCTGAGGGTGCTAATCACAACAGAACCCTGTACGTGACCTTGGAGAGCTAGAAGAAATGGATCCTAGTAGTGCTAGTGGACATCGATTTGGCAATAAACGTATGTCCAGTAAGGACCGCTTGCACCATAGGTTTGAAGCCAGATGACTTCACACCTACAACTCAAGCTATTTGAGTCTACAACAACATTAGCCGAGATGTCATGGGGACCTTCAAGAGCCAAATACTGATTGGCCTGTCCGAGTATGAGGTTGAATTCCGTGTTATGGACGTGCCAGCAACTTTTAATCTACTCTTGGAAAGGCCTTGGTTTTACCAGATTCGGGTAGTTTCATCAATGGTTCACCAGCTGGTGAAATATCCATTCAAGGGTGGGATTGTTACTATTTATGGAAATTCTTTTATCCACCCTCCCAGGGAACTACCACACCGTTGTTAGAAATATTCCATGGAGAAGAGGATGTGTTCCTCTCCGGTTTCTTCTTGGTGGAGATCCGGCTAATACAGTCTATCATGGCAGAGGAAGATGGGAACTACGTGAGTGCCCAGTCCATCTACATGATGAATAAGCAAGGACATATTCCTGGATCAGGACTAGGTAGAAGTGGTAGGCAAGGAGATACTATTGCCAGAGAAATGAGCCATAACCCCCATGCTTTTGGGCTGGGGTACAAGCCAACCGTAGAAGATTGGAAGATGAAGGGAGATGAATTGAAAGAGAGATTTAAAGCAAAAAGGGTCGTAAAGAAATTTGAACTGGTCCACAAGCTAATTTGAGGAACCCTAAACAGATGCTTTGTCCGCTAAGGGAAATATTTCCCTTTCTGTGGATTTCCAGAGCCATGGATCGATCAGGAAACAAAGACAAGGTACTCGAGATTTGAGATCTTCTTTGGGCACCAGTTATTAGGAGATAAGGATGAACAGATTGACCCGAGCATCAGTACAGAGTAAGGAAGGAATATAAGCATGGACATTGATAAGGAGAAACTGTTAGGGTCGGCACTAGCTGACCTATTGGCAAATTCCAGTGCTAGGGCAAAGCCCGTTAACTTGGGGGAGAGTGTTTCTATCTCTATGATTGGGGATAAACTAGCGGCAGATTACTCGTCTTATTGTGGACACAACCAAGGCTCCACGCCTAGTCTGGCAATTTGAGAAGGGCATCATTGGCAGTTCGGAAACGAATAATGAGTCCGAATTGATTCCACCAAGTCTATGGAGTCGGGATCAGATTCAAGGTTATCTGAGGAGTCTAAGTCTGGTACTTCTGGGGGTGGTAACCTGGATAGCAAGTCTTGTCTAGGTCTTCCTTCAGTTTTTCTTTCGAGTCGACTGTAACAGAGGATCCTGACTTTATTAATGGGAATACAGTAGATTTCGCTTATTTCTCTGTGCCTTTAGTTGTTGCACTGATCTTGATTTTCAAAATTTTGACTTAAACAAAGAGGAAGAAATTCCTCAGGCTTTGAAAATTTTGGTTGACCAAGAGGAGGAGAGGCGTGTTAAGCCCTGCATAGATGAAATCATTGCAATTAATGTGGATACTGAGAAGGATCCTTGCTTGGTCCAGATCGGGTCCACGTTGTCTTCGGAGGAACGTGAGGGTTTCATCACTTTATTAAAAGATTTCAAAGTTGTTTTCGCGTGGTCCTACGAAGACATGCCCGGAATCATTCTTGAGATTGTACAGCATCGGATCCCTCTTGACCTCGAGGCCCAACTAGTTAAACAGAAACTCCGCAGAGTCTGTCCAGACTGGGCATTGAAGATTAAAGAGGAGATCACCAAACAGATTGATGCAGGTTTCTTAATGGTGTCTGAGTACCCGACTTGGCTAGCTAATATCGTTCTGGTTCCGAAGAAGGACAACAGAATCAGGGTTTATGTCGACTTCTGTGATCTGAATAGAGCTAGTCTGAAAGACAACTTTCCATTGCCGCACATCGATGAGTTGGTAGACTTCACTGCAGGTCATGCCTTGCTATCGTTCATTGATGGGTTTTTCGGGTATAATTAGATTTTGATGGCACCGAAGGACAGAGAGAAAACTGCTTTCACTACGCCGTGGGGTACTTACTGCTATAGAGTCATGCCTTTTGGGTTGAAAAATGGTAGGGCTTCATTTCAGAGGGCTACGACCACAATCTTGAACGACATAATCCATAAAGAAGTTGAGATGTATGTGGACAACATGATTGTCAAGTCCAAAGAGCGAGAAGGCCACTATACCGCACTGGAAAAATTCTTTGAATGGATCAGGGAGTATAAACTGGGGTTGAACCCACAGAAATGCACCTTTGGGGTGACTGCAAGAAAAATGCTGGGATTTTTGATTACGCAAAGGGGAATTGAAGTAGATTTTTCCCAAATCAAGGCCATCTGAGAAATGTCACCACCGAGGACTAAAAAGGAGGTGCGCGACTTTTTGGGTAAAGTGCAATACATAAGACGGTTTATTTCAAAATTAATCTTGACTTATGAACCACTGTTTAGTCTGTTGAAAAAAGGGAAGAAGTTCTAGTGGGATGATCGATGTCAGTTTGCCTTCGAACAGGTCAAGTAGTACCTTCAGAATCCACTCGTATTGTCACCGCCAGAATCAGGGAAGCCACTGATCCTGTATTTGTTGGTAACAAATTCAACCATGGGGTGCATGTTAGCTCAAGAATCAGAAGCTAAGGTGGAAAAGGCCATCTATTATCTAAGCAAGAAGATGTTGGGTTATGAAACCTGTTACACTCCCTTGGAGAAAGCGTGCTTAGCTTTGGTACAGGCTACTAGGAAGCTGAGGCACTATCTGTTAACTCACTCCATAATTTTGGTTTTGAGATTAGATCTCATCAAATCTTTTTGAGAAATCGGCACTTCCGGGTAGGCTAGCTCATTAGTTGCTTCTTCTCTCCGAGTTTGACCTTAAGTATGTCACACGTAAATCAGTGAAAGGGAGAGCTGTAGCAGAGTTTCTGGAAAACCACCTAGTAGAAGGAGATGAAGCAGTGGAGTATCTATTTCCAGATGAAGACATTTTGCAGGTAGAAGAGAAAACATGGACAATGCACTTTGGCAGAGCATCTAATCAATATGGTTATGGAATAGATGTGTTGTTCATAGAACCCGATGATTACTATATACCCCTGGCTTTCAAACTCCGATTCAAAGTATCCAACAGCGAAACAGAATATGATACGTGTATCGTTGGATTGGAAGCTGCCTTAGAACTAGAAGCAATAAGGTTGGACGTCATCGGAGACTTGAACCTGGTTGTTTCTCAAGCCAAAAAGGATTGGAAGGTCAAGGAAAAGAATGTGAAGGTTTATCATCATACTCTGGATATTCTAATTCCGAGGTTTGAAAAACTGACATTCACACATCTGCTAAGAGAGAATAACTGGTTTGTTGACGCGTTAGCAACTTTATCTTCCATGGTAAACATATCACTTGGAGTGAAGATGCATCCAATCATCATTGAATAGAAATATATGCCTGCTTAGGAGACCATTGCCGCAATAGATGAGGTTCAAGACAAGAACCCTTGGTATTACGACATTTGAAACTTCTTGGAAAAGGACGTATACCTATAAGGGACAAATGCTAAGGATAATCGGGAAATACGGCATCTGGTCATCCAGTTCATCATCTACGGGGATAAGCTGTACAAGAGAGGCCATCTGGGAATGCACAAGCTCTGTATCGAAGAAGAAGAGCTGAAACATCTCATGGAGGCCATCCACGGAGGGGAGTGTGGAGCACACATGAATGGTGTGATACTGGCCAGGAAGATTCTCAGACAAGGCTTTTATTGGTCGACTATGGATGAGGATTGTATCAGCTTTGTTTAGCGATGCTACAAATGTCAAATTCATGCTAATCGCATGAATATCCTTCCATCAAAGCTCTACAACACGACTTCGTCGTGGCTTTTCTCAGTCTGGAGAATTGACGTCATTAGGGCAGTCTCGCCAAAAGGCTCAAATGGGCATGAGTTCATCTTGGCAGCGATCGACTATTTTACTAAGTGGGTGGAAACTCAATCTTATTCTGTGTTGAAGGCGTCACATGTGGCCAAGTTCATCAAGAACAACATCATCTGTAGGTATAAGGTGCCAAATGAGATCAACGTAGATAACGACTCACACTTTAAGAATGAGGTGGTGGATTTGCTACAGAAATACAACGTGGCTTTTCATAAGTCGTTAACATACAGACCACAGAAACATGGAGCCTTTGAGGCCGCCAATAAGAATGTTAAGAACATCCTACGAAAGATGGCGGAGACTTACAGGGACTGGTCGGATAAACTGCCTTTTACACTCTGGGGTTATAGAACGTCAATTTGAACATCCATGGGGGTGACCCCCTACTCTCTAGTATATGGGATGGAAGCTGTTCTGCCAATTGAAATTGAAGTACTGTCGTTGAGAATCGCAGCAGAGTAGGTTTGAACAATTAATGTTGTTTGACAAAAGGAGGTTAAAGGCATTATATCACATCCAAGGGTATCAGCACAGAATCGCCAGGGCCTTCATTAAGAAAGTCAAATCTAGGAATCTCAAAGAAGAAAATATGGTGCTCAAGGATAACCGAGCCCCCATCCATGACCCTAGGGGCAAATTCTGGCCTAATTGGATTGGTCCTTACATCATCAAATCTATTTGGTCAAGAAGGCCAATCATTCTCATGGATCTAGATGGCTTGGAATTTTTGCAACCAATTAATATGGACAAGTTGAAGAAATATTATCCCTCAGAGGCTCGCTAGGCTGAAAACCCGAAAGGGCCACCTATGCAACAGTTAGATCATGAAAAATTAGAAACAAAAAAAAATTGAGCTCGCAAGGTCAAAAACTCGAAAGGGCGACTTTGGCAAAAGTTAGAGCTTAAAAGGAGAGAGTTAAAACTCGAGTGAACCTAAACCGAACTACGTAAGGCCTGATTCCCATCTTTCGGATACGTAGGTAACTTCATGCCCGAAGTTCAGCCGTAACTATCTCTAACTCAACTGTCCTGTCTATTTGTCTAATTGGTCCATCTTTTTCCATCATCTGGTAGCTTGGTTGTGTAACCTCCATTTGGCAGAAGGGCCGATTACAAGATAAAGCAGTGATGATGAATGCAGTCATGGGCAGTTATGATCTTTTTGATTCGAGGTTATACATCTTAAGGACTGATTCCATGTGTGTCAAGTAGTGACCATTTTCGAAAATTGTTTTGAAAAGTTTTAATGAAATGGATTTTTCTCAAAATTTTACATTTTACAACACAGACCATTATTTAGACCAAAAAGAAAAATATTTCAATGCTCATAACTTTAATGCCACTGATTTCAACACAATTACATTCTCCAACTCTTTGATTAAAATCAAAGTAGCTTTTACATCATGAAAAACTTGAAATGAAAAGTCAAAGCAATAAACTAGGAGCACAGATAAGTCAGGTGCTAGCCTTCTATCTGCCGCCCGCACTCGCAGGAGTCCCTGCAGCCAAGGATGGCCCAACTTGTGCCTCGTCTTCAAGTAAAGCCAAGCATTCATCAAAAGGGGTGTGATTGAAGTTAGTAGTAGGGTCTAGAAGCTCTCTAGTCCTCCACGCAATGAGGTACCGAGCCATGTGCGAAGCACGAACTAGAAAGGAAGCAAAGTATTCCACCCCCTCATCTAGGCAAGTCTGATCATGTCCACATTGGCGTCTGAACCTGAATGGAAAATAGAACATACAGTGTATGAGGCCAATCAATTGTATACTTGGCTAGCGGGACATGCTGTAGCTCATCTCAGTCAGATTAAGCCAGGGACAACGCTAACCAACATCAGCCACAGATCTACTGCACATCCAATCACACCACAACCCCTCTGAAGGGAAGTCCACTAGCCCCTGGCGAAAGAAGTAGGCTTTGGCCGAATACTCGAGGCAAGGGTTCATCACTTTCAGCTTATCTATCAACCATACTTGGGAAGGGATGAAAAATAAGAGAGATTAGAGAATAGAGAGATGTACGTTAAAGGAAAAGTAAGGAAATGGCTTTGAGAGAAAATAGAGAGTGAGTACCGAGTGAAGTGAGAAAACCATAAATGAAAATGAAAGAAACCATACTTGGAGAAGCAGTGGACTCCCCGTAAACTGAGAAATCTCTCATCGACGGAAGGCGTCTAAACCCATCAAGTTCTCGGCTAATGCCAAATCCATGCAGCTCTTATCCTCTTTAAGATGTTGGGCCACTTCAATCAACTGAATGCTAGCTCCGCTGCAATTAGGGGCAAGAAAGAAGTGTGCTAGCAAGCATAAACAAAGGGCACGTTGACAATAACCTCGCCAAAGAAGGCCACCTCTCTGTCTAATCCCAGAAAACTAACAAATCAAGTCAGGAATATCTAACTCCCTTTTATGAACCAAGGACCGAGCCTCGTGTAAAGTAAGCCCACACATCTGTTCGAGAGACTGTGCATGGCCAAAATAGGGTTAAGGCATAATCTCCTCATCACGCTGAGACACCATCAATGCTTGAAAATCTTTGAGAATTGGACACATTTCTTGTGATCCAAAGTGAAACATGTATGTAACCAGGTCCCAACATTGAACAACGACACAAAGGAATGGAAAACAAAGTGAAGTATGGCTCAATGAAAAAAGCGCATTTATGCTAAAACCCTAGAAATTTACCTTTTTCGTGTCGTCGAAACTGGCCAGCCAATCCTTGAGTCTCTCGGTAAGAAATATCTCCATTTTCAGAGAAAACAACAGAAAAGATGAAGTTCTGTCGAAGAAATAGCGAGAAAAGACCTTTTATAGAGGATAAGTTTGTGTGAGTGGCTGACAGTTGTTGCCAGCTGTCCAGACATAACACTTGGCCTGCCGGCCACCTCTTCTGGCCGACCGTCCCCCTTTGTTGACCAGCCGACCTTCAAGCTGGCCAGACAGTTGGTCTGTTTAGTTCTCTTTGCTTTTGAGGTGTTGTTTTGAGTCTTTTGTTTCAGCAAGTGTCAATAGCTATGTTTAGGCTGTTTTTAGTTTGTTTTTCCTTTATTAAGTTGTATTTTGCATTTTAGGTCAGTTGTCGGCTCAATATCCGGTTACGAACATCGTTCAAATACAAGCATTTTCAATTTCAAATTCAGTTCCAATTTTATGCAAGTGTGGTGCCATGCTCGAGATGCAAAATAAAACTCCTTTTATAAAACTGTAGGGTTTTACCCCTGATCATAGTTTTTATAAAAGAGAATACAAGTGTTTCAAAACCAAAAGAAACGTCCTATCTGGAGCTATACAAAGCACTAACTATAAAGCAAAAGAAAAGAACAAAAAGAATACAAAAATCAAAGTCAAGCTCGAGAGGCCCTCTTCGTCTTCTTCCATGGAAGGAACTGAGGGGCACTTTCACCATCAGCTGTGCTATCATTAGAAGAACGGGACGCAGAGCTGTCGTCATCCTCCTCTCTTCCTGACCCAGAGTTGTCGCCGTCCTCTTTGCTCCCGGACCCTGAGTCGGCATCGTCATCCTCGCTCTCTGACTCAGAGCGTCCGCTCACTGTCTCCTCAACACTACTGGTCTCAGTGACGTCTCTGCTAAGAATTGGCTTGGACGAGGAAAAATTTTCATCTGCCTCAGACTCTCCACTCCAGCCCTGGGCGCTCCTACTTCTGCCTTTGCTTGGACCTCGACAGTCATCCCTGCCGCGTACAGAGGCCTGCCTACCTCTCCTCCTCGCAGCTGGAAGAGGCACCACTGGTGCCGTTGGTGCTGCCGGTGTCGCTGGTGCCACTGGTACAGGTGGAGCCTGAAAAACAAGAAACAGAGTATCAGGATACAATATGAGTATGATGCAGATATAGTATGAGTACAGTATGTCAGTACAGTATGATACAGTATCAGAATACATATCAGTACAATATGATACGCAGATTCAGTATGAGTATGGCATGTCAATGTAGTATGATGTACATAACCAGTATGAGCATAACATATCGGTACAGTGTGGTGTAGAGCAGTATGAGAATGGTAAAAAGAGAATCAAAGCAGATAAATGAATTAGAAAAGAAAGGGTACCTAGTAACCGTGGAGAGCCAGCAATGTCTCTCTCCTTTCGTACCATCTGGACGACAGAGGCGACCAACCTGAGAAGGCCATCTACATACTCTAGAGGCACCTGCAAGTGAGTTTGAACAATTAGTACCAAAAGGGGAATGTAAAAGTGCAAATTGTAGAGCAAGGTCCATACTTGTTGCGCATCAGGATCCCTGACGTATCCATGCTCCTTCTCCGGCGGCTCTATCGGAATCTGATAGGCCGTTCCACTTGGCCGCCAGCATGGGATCACGTTCGAGATCACTAGCAAACCAGCAATGTGCACAACAGGAATGGCCCCAACAATATCAGCCTCGGCCATACGAGCAGCACCTCCAGCCGGGGGGGCACCTGCAGCATTTCCCACGCAAACTCCTGTCAAGGACGACATCAGATGAGTCCTGATAAAAGCTAAGTAAGCTCTGACTCGTTAGAAGAAATCAGCATTCTGCCCCACCATGTACTGAAAGATGGCCCTGATTGGGAGACCATCGGCTGTCCTTATAGATACTGAAGGCGGAGCAGGAATGATAGGGGCAGGTAAACCCATAGTCTGATGCATGAACTGCTCGCCCAAGTACCAGGTCCAGCAGAAAGGGCCCTCTAGTACAATCCTCATCCGGGAGGTGTCCCAAGATCCAGCATACTGATCCCGTATCCCGACTGGCATTACTGCCTAGGGTTGCCATTTGGTCTGCAAATGAAGAATTCACAGCTGATTAGTTTTTATTAGTTGTTAAAGAATAAATCAAAGCAGTATAATGGAATGGAATGGGTATGAGTACGTTACCTCACGTGCCACCACCATGTCAAAGAACCAGCGGTAGTAGGCGAAAATGGTGTCATCGCGGAGCTGGGGATGGCATCTCTCGTCATATCGCCGGAAGTAAAGCACAGCCGGCTCTACCTCATCCCTCGAAACATGGGCAAGGCTAGGGAAATATACGTAGACCCATAGCTGCAAGAAGAGATCATTTGTGTGAGTCAACATATATGAACAAGGATAAAGACATAAAGTGAAAAACATAAAGCATATATATGAATAGAGATAAAGGCAGAAAGTGCAAAGCAAAAAGCATAAGGAATAAATAGTGACTGAAAATGAAAATGCAATGTGTACCTCCCAGGCTCTCTAGTAGCCTCCGACCATGTTCCCTTTCTTGCAAGAACCGGAGCTCATGTAACCATATCGGGTGGCGAGGCTAGCACCATCCCAATCGTAGAATCAAACCCGAGGCAGTACTATGAGAGCTCTCAACAGATACAGACCTACGGTATTCCACCTGTTCACAAACAAGGTGGTACCGAGGAAATAGATCAAGAAGCCTTGGGTGTACTTCTCGATCTCCTCCTGTATGTCTGGCTGACTCCCATGTAAGCGGTTGTAAAACCATCTATATCTGACCATAGCTGGCCTGTCCAAAGGAGGGCGAGCCCTGAGTAAATAGATCCAAGTAGTCTCCCACTAGCCCATGTCAAGGTCGAAAGGGATCGGATCACCCCCTACTCTCAAGTCGGTAATCATCGAGAAGTCATAGGAAGTCATCGTCATCCCCCAATGGAAGAGAAGTGAAACGAGTTTGTAGTGTCCCACCACCTCTCCACCAAAGCTCCAAGCAAAAACTAGAGGAGTCACTTTTTGATTTAATTGGATTTTGATTTTTTTGTACTTTTTCTTTGAATCCAAATAGGGGGCATTTCCTTATTTACATTGTAAACTTAAGTAAATAAAATATAAATATAAGAGGCTAAATGAAAATATTTACTTAATGGTTACAAATGGAAATAAGGTTGATGTGCTGGGAGTGCCTTAAAAACTGTGTTGTGTGACTAGTTGTGTCTAGGGTAACCGCTCGAGCGGTCAAATGGTTGCTCAAGCGGAGATGCGAGGCTCCCAATATTTTCACTGTAGACTTGCAAAACTTCTAAGAAGTTGCATCATTACACCGCTCAAGTGGTCCATTTGGGATCAGCACTTTAAAAAGTCATTTTTGGGCCACTTTTCTTCATTCTTTCTAGAATTTTCTCTCTTCTCTCCCTCTCTTTTAGCCATTGTTGAGTTCCAAGCTCATTAAACCCTAGATTTCATCTCCTTAGAGTGAGAATCTCATCCTAGTTCCTTGTACAAAAATGGTGAGCATAAACGAGGGCATTCTATTAATCTGAGTGGATCGTGTTTTCGTTAAAGTTGGTCTTCCTGGTTTCTTCCTCTCCTTACTAGATGTAGGGACTTCTTTGCTTTTCTTTAATATTTTCATATAGATAGATGGGTGGTATGTTTTTATTGCATAAATCTTAAGTTGAAAGAGATTTTCTTAAAAGGCATGTAGAGAAATGTTAGGGTTTCTAACTCAAAAGAGATCACCTATGATTTTAAGTTGATTATGGGAGTTTTGAGCTATTGAAATATGATTACACCTTTTAAAATGAAAAGCCACAACTTTTGTTCAAACCCTAGTTTTAAAATTTTAATTAAATAAGGGATTTTCTTCAATTAACCTTTGAATTCTTGAAATTTAGTTGAGGTTTGGTTGAATTGGGTCTAAACATTGATTATTAAATGTGGTGAGAATGATTATTGAGCAATGAGTTCATGTATAGTAAATGGATAATGAGAAATGAGTGTAATAAATTGTGTAATGTGTATGGAGTTAAATGAGAATATTGTAGAGAACAAATTATGTTCTTGCATAGAGATAGATTTTACTTTAATTGTTATGTGTTGTGGACATGATTTATTTTTGAATTGAAATGATGAATTGTGGAATAAAGTTTGGAAAGACGTTTCCTTCCAGTGCATGACGGGTAAAGCGTGGCACTTGAAAGAGGTTCTGCCTTCCTTCTGAAGTAGCACCCGGTAAAGCCTGTAGATTATTGGGCTATATGGAGGTTCTGCATCCCTTCTGGCTAGCCACTGGTAAAGCGTGGCGCTTGACAAAGATTCTAGCGTTCCTTCCGAAGTAGCGCCCGATAAACTGTGTTGGTATTGCTTGGTGAAGCCGGTTATTGGCTTGTGGATATTTGTTGTGAATCTTGTGATTGTGAAAATCATTAGATGTAAAAGTTGAAGTGTGTAAGGTGGAATACATTGTTAGTGAGTTAATTCTTGTAACTCAATTTTTTGGAATTTGTTGACTTATGCATGAGTCTAGTGTTATGTGGATTATGTCAAGATGAAGAGTCATATTTAGAAAGTGAAATGTGTAAATGAGACTAAAGAAAGTTTCAATATTATTCAGATTGATTATTCAAGAATAAAATGGAGCTCTTTAGAAGAGTTTGTTACAATTGTTAACCATACTTTAGTTAGACTAACTAAAGAGAGTTTACAATATTAACTCTAACTAACAGCAACTTGATTGCTTAACACGTGTAGGATAGTTATGATAGTTATAACTATCTCATCTTTGAACTACTTTGCACAACTTGCCGTAAGCATGGTCTTGAGAAGGTAAGCTCTATTCCAGAGATACTAAAGCAGATGAATCATCATTTGGTTCCTTATCAAGCCCCTCAAGCTCAGGGCAAGGGAAAGAATCATGAGCTTTCTGTGAAGAAACTGGAACCGAGAGACAGACAAGGATTTAGTAAAAACATCTGCCAACTGATCGAAAGAGGTAATGTGCTTGACAAGAACTTGTTTGGAAGCAACCCATTCACAAATAAAATGATAATCCACAGCAATATGTTTAGAAAGGGCATGAAAGACAGGGTTAGAGGATAAGGAGATGGCAGAGAGATTATCGCACCATAAAATAGGACAGGATGTAAAAACACGAAGATTAGCTAAAATCATTTGAATCCAACAAAGCTCGGCTGCAGCTTGAGCTAAAGAACGATACTCGGCTTCGATATAAGAGTGAGAGACAGTAGGCTACTTCTTAGCCGACCAGGAAATAAGATTGGGGCTAAGAAAGACACAATAACCTGTAGTGGAGTGACAATTAACAACAGATACAGCCCAATCGGAATCAGAAAAAGCATATGCCTGTGTTTTCGCTTTGCAACACCATTTTGTGGTGGAGTATAAGGACAACTTAGTTGATGATCAATACCATGAGTCCTTAGAAAAATCTGAAACTCATTACTAAGAAATTCGTATCCATTATCAGTTCTTAAAATTTTGAGATTCACATCAAATTGCTTTTCCACAAATTGTTTGAAGGCAATGAATTTGGAAAACACTTCACTCTTATAATGCAAAGAAAACAACCAAGTGAATCTACTAAAATCATCCACAAACAACACATAATATCTGTAACTAGTAGAAAAAGAATCAGAAGTGAAAGGTCTCTATACATCACTGTGAATAAGAGAAAGAGGTTAATTTACAAATGTAGTAGAAAGACAGAATGGAAGTCTATGGCTCTTAGCAACAGAACAATGCTTACACAATTGAGAGGACTTATTGGTAGGTTTAGACAAATGACATTTATTACAAAGCACTTAGAGCTTATGTAAAGATGGATGGCCTAATCAAGAATGCCAATCCTCAGTAGAACCAGTAGTGGTAACGCAAGCTTGATAAAGAGAGATGAGGGGATTTAAACTAGGAAATCGATACATGCCTTGAGAGTGAGATCCTTTGTACAAGACAGCTTTACTAGTCTTGTCCTGAATCACAAAAGTATCATCATCAAATGTAAAAGTGCAATTGTTCTCAAAAATAAGTTGATGAACATAAATTAAATTTGAGGAGATTTGAGGAACATAAAGGAGACTATTAAGAGTGAAGGAATGAGAAGGTATAGAGAGAATTCCTTTACCCTTATGATGAATAGGAAGTAAATTTTCATCACTAACCAACATTTGCTCATGGCCCTGATAAGGTTGATAAAGACTAAGATTCTAAAGATCATGAGTAACATGACTTGTAGTAGTAGAATGTAGAAACCAATTATCATAAGGATTTGCTGTAGATGCAACATAAGCCTTGTTCTGAAACTCAAAAGGAGCATTTGAAGGTTTAGAATGAACAGGTTAATAAGATGAATCCATGCAATACCAACAATTAAGAGTAGTATGATTGCTCTTTCCACAAATCTGGCAAGTCACAGTACTAGATCCAAATCGACCTCCTATGTTCCCTTCTGAAAAGATGATCGACCACCTCTATAAGAACCTCAATGATTTCCTCGATTATATCCTTGAGAACCAGATGATGAATTATGAGAAGAGGACTTAATGTGAGGTTGTGAAACAGATGATGTAGCATAGGCAACATGAAGATCAGATTAAACTTTGGTAGCATTTTCAATATGAATGGCCTCTGAACACAAAAGAGATGACAGAACTTCCATGGAAACTGAGTTAGTTTTAGCACGAATTGTAGTTTTAAAAGCATTATATTCCGATGGAAGTCCATTAAAAGTCAAGAGAACAAGATCTTCATCATCTATTGCAGAGCCAGCAAGAGATAACTAATATGCAATCGCTTTGATCTGTAACAAGTAATCTTCCATTGAATTCAAAGCTTTGACAATACTATGAAGCTTGTTCTTAAGCTGATGAATATGAGATCGTGAAAGAGAAATAAACCACTTCTCAAGTGTACTCCATACTTCATGACTGGTCTTGTACTGACACACAGAGGTGAAGATTGATGGAGAAAGAGTTACTGTAACATAGCTTAACAGATGAACATCTATGATCTGCCATTGATTGAGATCTGGATTAAGAACATCTATACCAGCAACGTCTTTGATGAAATCTAAAGGTGGAGCAATGGATCCATCAATGTAAGAAATCAAGCTTGTTGCTCGCAATATATTATGCCACTGATTCTTCCAAACTATGAAATTATTGATATCTAGTTTGATAGTAACAAAGGAATTGAGATTCAAAATTAAAAATGATAGATTTGAAGGAAGTTGAAACGAAGAAGATGGCATGGAAGCCATTGAAGGATCTGTAAGCTCGTTGGAGCACAGAGCTCTGATACCATAAAGAAAGTTACAATATTATTCAGATTGAATATTCAAGAATACAATGGAGCTCTTTATAAGAGATTGTTACAATTGGTAACCATACTCTGGTTAGACTAACTAAAGAGAATTTACAATATTAACTCTAACTAACTGCAACTTGATTGCTTAACACGTGTAGGATAATTATGACAGTTATAACTATCTCATCTCTGAACTACTTTGCACAACTTGCCATGAGCATTGTCTTGAGAAGGTAAGCTCTGTTCTGGAGATACTGAAGCAGATGCATTATCCCTTGGTTCCTTATCAAAGACAAGATGAAAAACGAATCGAACAAAATAACTATTATATGTGAGATGTGTTATGGCGTGCAAGTATTTGGTGTTTTGGGAATTAATGAGTATGAAAGGAAAACTAGAAGTAGTAAATGATAAGTAGGCTTAAAACCTTTATCTAAGGAGACAATATTTAAGGGAAATAGTTGATAAAGGAGGTTTCAATGAAATGGCAAGTAGGATTTTATGAAAAGCTTATATATTTTTGTAATCTATTTTCCATACAAATGACACATTAATTATGTATGTATTACCTGATAGCATTCATGATCACATATATCTATTGAACTCATTGTCAGGAATCACTGTAGATCCCTACTGGACCTAGTGTTCATCCTATGTTGTTTAACCATTTTTACAAGAACGAAGTTGGTGCAATGATTTGAAGATCATAAAGTTCTAGTTCATTAAGACTTCTTACTGTGGGAATTGTAAATGAAGTGTTAGAATGTTGTAATAAGGATGTTATCCTTCTATTGTATATGATTATTGTGTAACCTTTTATGTAAGTCTTGAGGCATGTATTGTGAACATTTGTGTAGAACATTTTTATCATTGTAATTATGCGAGAGAGAACCTTATTTATTATATCTAATTTGTCTGATTCTTGTAATTATAATTTGGAAATTGATGTTTATAAGAAATTTGGTAATGTATCTGAGTAATAAAATTTGGAGTGTGACAAATTCAGTGAATATTTAATTTATCAATTAGTATGTTCCTATAATTTTAAATATTAAAAAAATATTTATGCATAGAAAGTCAAATAAATAAATTTAATTATCTCTAAGCCCCATCTAATTTGATATTTGAAAATCCTTAAAAGGAAATTCTAAATTTAATTAGTATTAATTTAAAATTATAAAAATATTTACTTCAAAATACTATTCATTTTTTTTTATATTTGAAATTAAAAAATAAATATAATTTAAAAATATTGACTTATCTAACCATATCTAATTTTCAAATTCAAATTTTATAAAAAAATGTACGTAAAATGTTACAAAATAATTTTAGATATGTCTTTTTGGTTAGGTAGTAATTTTTTTGGCTATGTCTAAACTATATTTAATTTTAAATTAAAAAGAAAGTCCAAAGAAAATTTGAATCATACATAATTTTAAAATATTTAATTTTTTTTAATTGTTAATCATAATTTATCAAATGGTCAAAAACTTCAAATACACATGTCATAATGTTATTGAAAATTTTAAAATTTAAGTATGAACTTCACGTTAATAAATTTGACGTACAAATTCACTTTGACTACTAAAAAAAATTATTCAAAAAATAAAAAATGACGGTGTGCATCAATTATGAGTGCGGCTCACATCTCACTAATTTTAAACTTATATCATACACTTATTTTTGGGATAAACTTTTATGGTCCATTGCACTTTTTAGGTTAAAACATAGTTCGTGAGCTATAGCCTAGGCTAACCTTTGATATTTTTTTTTAAAAATATAAATATACTTTAATATTGATATAATAGATACTTTATTTTTTTTAGATTTAAATTGATTATTTTGAAATATTCTACTAATCGACCAAGCGATTTTTCTTTATCAGGTATAGGATTAGAGTTTCAACATGACCCATGTTGGATCAACTGTGGATAATTTTTCATAAATGAACAAACCCTAATGTTCATGTAAAAATTTTTTTGACTCAAACTAGATTTTCGAGGCTCTTTTTTAGTATATTGATACCCCTAAACTAACTCATACCGGTCAAAAATTGATAAACTATAATATAATTTATACATAATGTTTAAATTTATTATTATCAGATGTTTTTTACTAATTAACTTATCAAAATTTTAATCTAAGTGCAATTTTTGGACTAGAATATGACTTATAATTTAAGGTGGTTCTATCTTAGATGATTTTCTTATACATAAATATACATGACTATTCATTTCATAGTGTCAACGTAAATATATAATTTTTTACCTAAGTTCAAATTTTTTAATAAATATGCATAAAATATATTCATATGTTCATATTTTTATTATAAAAAATACTCACAAATATTTATTTACCAATTTAATAAATAAATAGATCAAATGATTCAAGAAATTTTTTAATGATTTGGTGAAAGTTACATTGGTATAAATATTGAGTTGACTAACTTTTAGGTCACTTTTAATGTTTAATCCAATTCTAACACCTATGGAAGAGAATTTCTGTAAATATTGAATTGAAATTAAAGTACAGGTACAAGATATATATATATATATATACAACCTTTCTACGTCTATTCTAGGACAATACTAATTTACTACTATGATTAAGGATCCTAATTCACTGCTACAATCATGGATGACCCACTGATTGTGGAGTCTAATACAACAAAGGTAAATTCCTTCAATTACTCAATATGATTTCCAACACTTCCCCTCAAGTTGAAGAGTGAATGTTAAGAAGTCCCAACTTGTGATTGAGGTAATTGAAGCTATCTCATTCCAAGGCTTTCATAAATATGTCTGCAAGCTCATCCCGTGAAGAAATGTAGATTGGAAAATTTTTGCCAGCTTGTAGCTTCTCTCTCACAATGTGACAATCTATTTCAATATGTTTCATTCTTTCGTGATAAACTGGATTTGCCGCTATATGCAGTGCAGCTTGATTATCACAATGCAAAGGAGCAATGCCTTTTTGTTTGACTCTTAAATCTCGCAATATATATCGCAACCATGTAATTTCAAGGCATGTGTTTGCCATGGCCCTGTACTCAGCTTCTGTAGATGAACGAGCAACAGTTGGCTGTTTCTTGGATTTCCATGAGACAAGAGAATGACCTAGAAACACACAATAACGTGTAGTTGATCTTCTTGTTGTCAGACAACTTGCGTGATCTGAATCACAATAAGCTTTCAACTCAAGATTGTTCATAGCCGAGAAAAACAAGCCTCTGCCAAGCTTACCCTTAATGAATCGCAAGACACGAAGTGCGGCCTCCATGTGTGGTTTTCTGGGTTGGTGCATAAACTGACTCAAATTCTGAACTACAAAAACAATGTCTGGTCTTGTGACAATAAGATAAATTAATTTTCCAACCAACCTCCTATATCTCATTGGATCATTGAGTATAGCACCATCTGTGGTTTTCAATTTCACATTTTGTTCCATTGGACACTTTTCTAGCCTTGCCCCCGTTAAACTTGTATTTTGTAAAATATCTAGAGCATATTTCCTTTGGGACATAAAAAGGCCTTTCTTGGATCAAGAAAATTCAATGCCCAAAAAATACTTCAAGTCACTGAGATCCTTGATGCGGAACTGTTTGAGAAGGAAGGATTTAAGGTGTTTCATTTCTTGAAGATTATTGCCTGTAATGATAATATCATCAACGCATATGAGCACTCCTGTAAAAGAATCTCCATTAACTTTGGTAAAGAGGGAATAGTCAGCCATAGATTGGTGAAAACCCGCTTTCTTAATAGCAGTCGAAAACTTGAAGAACTAGTTACGAGAAGTTTGTTTAAGCCCATAAAGAGATTTATTAAACCGGCACACCAGATTCTCCCCCTGTCGGTAAAGTCTAGAAGGAGGAACCATATAGACCCCCTTGTGCAAGTCACCATGGAGGAAGGCATTCATAACATCAAGTTGGTGAATAAACCAATTATGAGGAATAGTAACAGATAAAAGACAGCGGAGAATAGTATGCTTCTCAGTAGGAGAGAAAATCTCAATGTAATCAACACCCTCGATTTGGGTGTAACCTTTGGCAACGAGATGAGCTTTGTAATGCTGAATGGTGTCATTAGAATTGTATTTGATTTTAAACACCCATTTGCACCCAATGAGATGATAACCAGCTAGTAACGGCATAAGAGTCCAGGTGCGATTGAGTTGCAATACACCTAACTCGACCTTCATAGCAAGTTGCCAATTAGGATCTAATGCAGCTTGAGCATAGGAATTGGGCTCAATGGTTTCTAAAATGTTAACAAGAAAGACACGATGCGAAGGAGAAAAACGGTGATTAGAAAGGTAATTAGACAAAGAGTGTTTAGTACCTGAAGGAAGAGTTGGCAGCGAGGAGGATAACTGATCAGAGGAAGCAGAAGCAAAAGACATAAGGTAAATACATTGCCAGAGAAGAGGCTGTGTAGAACGGGTCGAGTGACGTTGTGGCATGGAAGGAGGAACAAACGTGGGAGAAATAGGCAACGATGTAGGCGGAGGTGGAGGATCTTGAGAGGAAGCGGGTTCAGGCATGAGAGAGGAAATGGGCACAGGAGAAATGGGCAAGGATAAGGTGTGGTCGGGTTGAGAAAGAGATAAGTTAGTAAGGCGGGTGCAAATTGGGTTGGAATTAAAGTTGGGCTGATAAGGAAAAATGGTTTCAAAAAATTTGACATCCCAACTAACAAGAAAATTTTTGGAATCCAAGTCATAAAGTTTATAACCCTTTTGGCAGGTGGGATAACCAAGAAAGACATAACACCGTGCACGGGAGGTAAACCTATGAACAGAATGAACAACGGTAGCATAACGTAAACAACCAAAAACACAAAGATGGGCAAGAGGTGCTAGTTTCTAATAAAGTAACTTGAATGGAGATTTATTAGCCAACAAAGTTGTAGGTAAATGATTAATGAGGTACACAGCGGTTAGCATGCACTCACCCCAAAAAGACAAAGGAATGTGTGATTGAAAACGCAAAGCACAAGCAATGTTAAGAATATACCGGTCTTTGCGCTCAACCACCCCATTTTACTGAGGAGTGGAAACACATGAGTGTTGAAATTCGACACTAGTGTTGAGAAAAAAAATCCTACATGGAAGTAAATTTGGATCCATTATTGTCTCTAAGAGTTTTGATGGTGACACTAAACTTATTACAGACTAGGGCAAAGAAAGTTTTAAGCAAGGCATGTGTTTTAAATTTGTATGTCATCAAGAAGACCCAAGTACACACCTGGTAAAATCATCCACAATTGTAAGGAATTAACATGCACCAATATGTAAGGGAATGCGATGTGGACCCCAAATATCACAATGGAGTAATTCAAATGGTGAAAAAGTTAATGTTGTACTTAAAGGAAATGGAATGCATGTTTGCTTAGCCATAGGACAAACAACACAATCATTATTAAATGAAATAGATATGGAGGGAAACAATTTGGATAAGAGTTGAAGACATGCTAATGAAGGATGTCCAAGACGTTGGTGCTAGATTGAAGACGGTGATAAGACATGACAGGAAAGTAGGGCTTTAGTTAACGACAAAATATAGTAGAGTCCATTATTCTGCTCCCCCAACCAATCATCTTCCCCGAAGCCAAGTCTTGGATGACACAAAAATCAGCAAAAAGAATGATGCAACAATGAAGGGAATTTGTGAGTTTACTAACAGACAGTAAATTTAAACGAAAAGAAAGAACGTGAAGAACATGTTGTAAAGCGATGTCTATATTGAAAAGAATGGTGCCTGTAGAATCAATAGGAACCAACAATCCTGCAGGTAAGTTAATTGAAGGAATAGAAGATTGATGACTATGAGGAAAAACAAAAAGAAACAAAACAAAACAAAACAAAACAAAACAAAACAAAAAAAAAAAAGAAGGAGAGAGGAATCGAATGTGATATGATCCGTGGCTCCACTTTCAAGAATCCATGAATCAGAGAAAATGGAATTAATGGATGGAAGAGATGGATAAAACTGACATGCTGCATTAACAAAGACATCTGAGTTTTCGGAGGATGATTTAGACAAGTTTGCCATGGCGATGGTGGGTTGTTTGCATTACTCTTCAGAAAGCCCAGCAAGAACCTAGTGCAAGATATGGGTTGCTGAATCAGAATGACTAGCAAGGTTTGTGTGGGCCGGCTGCTATTGTGTGGAAAGGTCCATGGCGTGAACCAGGTGCGCAGAAGGATGTCCATGCGCATTGGTGCTGTTACTTTTGTTCCGATCATGCAACCGTTGCTAAATAGTTCCTGTAGCACTTGTGTCCTTTAAATTATTAGGGAGTGTATTTAAATCCTTTATTTCATTTTGGGAGTCTTTGGAGTTGTTATATCTGGGTTTCGGAGGAGTACAAATCGATTTAAACTTGTTGGGATTGTTCGTTCACGCTTGTTTACATTGAAAAGTTGTTTAGGAGCTTTGAAAAGTTGTTTGGGAACTTAGAAAACTTGTTCTAGGATCGACGCCAGTCTTGCTGGTGTTGACCCTTGCCTATTGTTGTTGGCCTCAAGGGTTGACACGGTCTAGGAAGGGTCGACCCTTGTCTATTGCTGAATCTAGAATTGGCTGCTAAAATTTAGGGTCGGCACCTGGGGTTCCAAGGGTCGACCCTTGCCTGCTGCACACCTTTTTTTTTTTTTTTTTTTTTTTCCTACCTAAAGGATCGACACCTCTATCTGAAGGGTCAACCCCTGTGAGTAAAATTTCAGATTTTTTGATCGATTTGGGCCCTAGTTTTTGGGGTTTTTCACTTGTTCTTTTCATTTGACTTTGGGGCTATTGTTCTATTAGTGCCTCGCCACTACAAATAGGTTCCAAAACATTATCATCTCATTTCCTTCTCTTTTCCTCTCAAACTGTGACTTCTCTCTTCTCTCTCTAAACTTAACTTTTTCACACTTAGATCTCCAGATCTACTCACCTAGATCCATCTTTTCGCCTTGGTCCTTTGAGAAAGGTTGTAGATCTTGTCAAGGGCTTTCTATTGATCTAAAAAGTTCGTGGTTTCGTCGACTTTGGGTTTTCTGAGTTTTCCTCTTCACAACTTGAGGTATGGATACTTTTACTCTAATGTTTCTTGTATACCAAAAGGATAGTTGTACTAGGATTGTTAGATCGATTTTGTTGTAGTCTTGTATACCAAAAGGATTCTTCTTTTGTAATTGTCATTTTGTTTGTTGAACTTGGAGTTGGGTACAAGGTTTCATGGACATGTAAACATGGAAATTGTAAATTTAAAATCTTAGTTCAGTGAACAGGATGGCTTTTGGAGTAAATTGTTATATTGGTTGCAATGGATTCATGCAAGTTAGTCTATACTTGCGTGTGTGCGCATCACATAACAATGCTAGCCTAATAAATCAGAACAAGAGCATATAATGTACATAAGATTCATATCATGATTAGTAGAGGTTGATCTTTGATTGGCCGAGCGAGGGTGCTTAATTCATGACCTTCCCCTCTCGTACCTAAGTTCTCGAGCTGAGACAATCTTGGTGATGACGGACACGTGGCCTTTGGCACAAGTCATAGGTTTCCTAAATTTTTTCAAAAAAAATATTTATGTGGCGACTCTGTATCTGGCAAAGTAGTCTATTTTTAGCAATTTGATTCAAAATCAATTTTTCACAAGATTTGCCAGATTGGGCCTCTTTGGTGTTTATCTATTTCACATTGCACTTGTGAGATCTGATTCAGAATCGCAGGAGTCCGATACTGTAGGGCTTATTCGATTTCCAAAAGGAGGCGCGAAAAAGTAGAGCTACAACCTCACGATCATTACTTTTGGAAATCTTATATAGGAATGGTTTGACTATTGGTTTCAGGCGGACTTTTGAGGTTGAATATGACAGTGTGATTGTTGGTTGATGTAACGTTGACGTAAATCATGCTAGCCTTGTAGTTGTTTCACTGGAAATAAATAAATAAATAAAATAAAATAAATTTGTGAAGTGCCTACTTGATAGGAGATAAGAACTGTTAGTTGGCCTAAAGGATTTTAGTACCATGTGGATGGTATTAGTGGGCTATTGCTAAGTATAGGTTGGGCATTGTGAATCACCGTAGTACTAGTGTAGTGTTGTGTGCTAATTTTGGGGTAGGTTCCATGGTGTGATGTATTTAAGGAATAGGTGTTGATGTGAGTTAGCTTGTCGACTTGGGGTGCTGAAATATGGTTTAGTTGTATATCTAATCATGAAAGAGCCCAGAATGAACTTAGGACACATTATTGGGAGTTTTTGGTGAATACCACGTAGGAGTAAGAGTAGTTGACTTGAAGTTGATAGGTTGTGGAGGTTGTTGGTAATTATTGGTGGTAAGTTTATTAACTATTGTGTGGAAAGAAGTTGGTGGGTGAGTATTTTCATAGAAATTTGTGTTTGGTCCACTGCTAGTGATTGGTGTTAATTCTTAGAATCACTCTTACCTAAAGGGTAGAGATTGTGAATATGAGAAGTGTACGTGAGTATTTTGGGTTAAGTTGGGTGTGTGTGACGGCGGTGTTTTCATGCAATTGAAATGAGAGTTATTTTGTAGCCCTTGCCTTTTAGTTATAAAAATTGTTTCGTATCCTTAGAGTAAGAGCTGTGAACTTCTTATATTAATCCTTTATTTTGCTATGAGAGTGGTGAGAAATTGTGTTGTTGGTAGGTTGATCGAATACAATTATTGGGTTTACTTTGGATGTATTTGACCTTTAGTGGTAAGTGATTTTCTTAATTAGAAGATATATAGTTATGCCTACTAGAGGGTAATCCCTTATTTCAACTTTATTCCATGATGTTTGTAAAAGTATCATCTTATGAGAAGTTATTCGGTGAAGCTCCATCTTAGAGTATTTGATTTAGGACAACTTGTGGATGTTTGAGTGTCAAAATTTAAGTTTTATTGAATAGTTAACCGAATTGGTTGATATTGGAGTTTGGGTGACAAATAGTCACTTTGGAATGCTTAGGTATGAGTAAAATAACAAGTTTGAGAAGTGTCTTGGAAGGGTTTTGTGAGTATGGAGTATCCTCTATGTAATAGCGAGGCTTAGATGAGGCTTGTCTCAAGTTGATGGAAATTCCTCGGGCTGAGGGTGAAACCTCATAAATTTCTTAGTCTAGTCCGCATGTGAGCTAAACCCCAGATAGGGACAATTGGTGTTGGTTAGTATGTCAATGTTTGAATTGTGAGAGTAGAAAATTGGTGAATTGGATTAAGTCGTGTAGAGGAAATGAACCCTTGTAGCTGCTCTCTTTGATGGGACTTAAGGATTGATTTGGGTTAGTGTGGTCTGTTTTGGTTCGATTTGTGGCCAGTTTTGAATGAATGCTATTTGAAGTGAAGTGAATTGACACTTAGTCAATTTGAGAATTGCTATGGTTCGGATAAATAGTGGTATCGAATAATACCTTAAGTGGTATTAGCGGACATTGAGCTTTCACTTGTGTATGTATATTGTTGATGAGAATTTGTGAAATCACTCTAGTTAGGTTAAAATGTGTGAATGTAAATTATTGTAAGCGCACTTGTGCCAATGAGTATTATTGACTATCCGTGTTGATATTTGTAATGATCAAGAACTTCCAACTTTTGGGAAGCCGTATGTGTTGTATTAATCCTTGGACGCACCGTGATTGTTTATATTCGTGGTTGTTATGAATTGGTATGGTAAATGTGTTGTGATGTCATCAGATGGGTGATGGAGGTTATTGGGTGATGGTTGAAATTCACTAGGTAAATGTTGAGAATAATTTGGAAAATAAACATTTTGTTTCTTTGTGTTGTGACCTGGGATGGCACAGTCAAACTAAATGCTAAGGATTTAATCAAAGTTGTGTTAATGAATAGTTTGTTGATTGAGTGGAAACTAAATATGGATAGGTCATGAGGATGTAATTGGTTTAATGTTCTCAATATCACTTTTGATGGTAAATGTAATTGTTATGAAAATTTTAGATTTACAAATGTACTTTGATGGTAAACGATGTAAGTTGGAACACCATTTGAGAAAGAAAATTATATATATACATATACATAAATGATTTTTATTGTCTCACCTTTGAATGTCGGGTTGTATAAGTAATTGGAAATGTTGCTCAGCTGGTGCAATTTGAAATTGTTATGCTAGACCATACATTGTAATATGCCATTGGCTTTTGCTAGTGTCGATCGAGTTTTTGGTTTAATGGTGGTTTTCCTTCTCTTCCAAATTGGGTATTGGTTATTCGGTGGTAGTGGTGCGCATTGTTGCCAGTTGAGGAGTTGTTGATTTTCCTTGGGAATACTAGTAATTGATGTTGTTCCTTATCTCTTGGACTCCAATGAGTATGTGGGTCGAAAGAGTGATCATGATCTTTTCCTTGTAATTCTTCTTGTTCAGGTGTCCTCGGGGCACTGCGATATTGAATCAGAATCTAGGAATCTATCCCAAGTGTGGATCTAGTTTTAGGTTAGAGGTTGTGTTTCCAATTGTGTTCATACTATCTTTTGTTTGGCCTTCTTGAATTTCGGGGATGAAATTTCCTAAAGTGGGGAGATTGTAACACTTGTGTCCTTTAAACTATTGGGGGAGTGTATTTAAATCCTTTATTTCATTTTGGGAGTCTTTGGAGTTGTTGTATCTGGGTTTTGGGGGAGTACAAATCGATTTAAACTTGTTGGGATTGTTCGTTCACGCTTGTTTACGTTGAAAAGTTGTTTGGGAACTTAGAAATCTTGTTCTAGGGTCGACACCAGCCTTGGTTGTGTCAACACTTGCCTTTTGTTGTTGGCCTCAAGGGTCAACACCGGTCTGGAGAGGGTCGACCCTTGTCTATTGCTGAATTTGGAATTGGTTGCTGAAATTTAGGGTCCTACTGTACACTTTTTTTTTCTTTTTTTTTTTTTGTCTCAGCTTTTCTACCTGAAGGGTCAATACCTCTATCTGAAGGATCGACCCTATGAGTAAAATTTTAGATTTTTGGGTCAGTTTGGGCCCTACTTTTTTGGAGTTCTGACTTGTTCCTTTCATTTGACTTTGGGGCTATTACTCTATTATTGCCTAGCCATTATAAATAGGTTTCAAAACACTTTCCTCTTATTACTTTTCCTTCTTTTTTCCTCTCAAACTATGACTTCTCTCTTCTCTCTCTAAACTTAACTTTTTCACACTTAAATCTTTAGATCCACTCACCTAGAGCCATCTTTTCACCTTGGTCCTTCGGGAAAAGTTGTAGATCTTGTCAAGGGCTTTTATTGATCCGAGAAGTTCGTGGTTTCATCAACTTTGGGTTTTCTGAGTTTTCCTTTTCACAACTTGAGATAGGGATACTTCCACTCTAGTATTTCTTTATGTTGAAGAGATTTCATGGTATTGTTGTGACTTATGAGCTAATTTGAGGATCTTGTTGGATAAAACCCATGTTTTACATAAATAAACTATTTTTCTTGACTTTTGCTTGAAATTTCTTAATTCTTTTTTTTTAAAACATGTATATAAATGTTGTTAAAACCAATATCTATGATGAAGGAGAAAAACCCCCCAAATTTGATAAAACCCTAAATTCTCAACTTGAGTAGAAAACACCAAATTGAATGGAATTTCCTTTAATTCATGGAATATTATGAATAATAAAGAGATGAAGGATGTGGATGTTGATATGGTAAAGGATTTGTGGCTTGGATGTTATTTTTCTTTGAATGTTGTGTTATATTCCGTTCTTTTGTAATGTTGGATGCTTGTTGATGGAATAAAATGTGATTGAATTTGTAATTGTGCATGAGTTCGGGTAAAAGTCGGTTTTGGAAATGTGGTGTTGTGTTGGTACCCGCACGGGGAGTTTAAAAAGTTCCCAAATGCCCTATCTAGGCTTACCGTTGGACGAATGTGGGAAAAATATTTTTGGGTATCCACACAGTCCTGCCGTATTGTAGCCAGCGAAAGTGGAAAAACAGATGGTTCTCTTAGGTGCCCACTTCCTATCGTCTAATAGTCGGCCAATGTGGGGATGGTTTTTAAAAAAACAAAAGCAACTGGTGTTAGACTCTTACAGGGGACTCATGGTCTGTTTTCTATTGATGTGATTGTTTAATTGTTTCATTGTAAGGAAGTGAAAGGTGATTGATATTGTGCAATTGACATATTATTTACATGATTAATGAAGATTACGAGTATACCTAAACTCCTTAGATTATTTTGTCTCGATGATGCCATAAGCTTTCTCAAATGATTAAATACTTGGTTAAATGTATTCCTACTAGGCAAGTTGCTCACCCCTATTTTATTTTTCAGAAAATGATGCTGTACAACTACAATGGTGACTTGAAGTAAGCTGTGTTGGGATTGATAACTTAGAATATTTTGCTGTAAAGACTTATAGTTTTGTACTAGGACTGTTAGATCGATTTTATTGTAGTCTTGTATACCTAAAGGGTTCTTCTTTTGTAATTGTCATTTTGTTTGTTGAACTTGGAGTTGGGTAAACATGGAAATTGTAAATTTAAAATCTTAGTTCAATGAACAGGATGGCTTTTGGAGTAAATTGTTATATTGGTTGTGATGGATTCATGTATGAAATAGTAGGATGTTACACCTCCATGATTGTCTGCATTTGTGCCCCTTCCACGAAACAACTTGTGTCCGGGCGGGTATCTATGTAACTTGTAACACGTCTCCATAGTGTGTCCATCACGATCACAGTAGGAGCAATGGAGATCAAAAGAGGATGAATGATCTCCAGATTGATTTGGATTTCCAAAACGACAAGAGTGATTGAAGGATGAACGATCTTCTGACAGATTTTGGGTTCCAAAACAAGAAGAGTTGGAGCCTTTGTACTTATGCACTATTACAGCAAGAGAAAAGTTTTCTGTCGATGAGGAACCAATTTTCCGTTGTTTTTCTTCTTAAGTAATTACAGAATATGCCTTCTGAACGCTTAGTACAGGATTTATGAGAAGAATCAGACCACAAACGACATTATAGGACTCATTTAGGCCCATCAAAAATTGCATACCTTCATTCCACCACAAGAACAAGTGGGTTGAGTTTTATAGGAAGGAAGTTCATCCCATAAAGCTTTGAGTTTTGTATAGTATGTGGAAATGGGCATAGAACCTTCTGCATGTGAACTGATTGATTTTTGGATCTAGAAAATTTGTGGAGCATTGCCTTGAGAAAAACGATCACGGAAATAATTCCAAATCTCTTGTGCCATCTTAGTGTACACAACACCATCTGCTAAATGTGATTCGATGGAGTTGAAAAGCCATGTGAGAACCATTTTGTCACAGCGTTCCCACAGGGCATAATCGACAGGCTTCTTGGTTGTGTCTGAGGCTTTGATCGTACCGTTAACAAAACCAATTTTGTTTTTGGTAGTGAGAGCAATCACCATGGAGCATCTCCATGTTGTATAATTTTTTATGTCAAAATGCTTCGAAACTAGGTAAACACCTAGATAATCTGATGGGGGAATAAAAAAAGGGCTTGAAGGTTCAACCATGGAGTCCTTATTCCCTTTCTCTTTATTCTGGTTGTCGCCCATGTTGAGTGAAGGCAAGGGTGTGGAAACCCTTAAAAGCTTCAAACAATAAAGATATGAAAAATCAAGAATCAACTGATTGTGGCTCTGATACCATGAAGAGAAATATATGGAAGAGAATTTCTACATCTATTGAATTGAAATTAAAGTACAGGTACAAGAGATATATATACAACCTTTCTAAGTGTAGCTTGTTTTTCATGCTTCTCGGAGGGGTTTAGTCTCCTTAGATACAATAGCCCTACAGTTCGGACTCCCGTGGTTCTAAATTTGGTTTCACAAGTGCAATATGAAATAGATTAAACAAATGAGAGTCCAAATCCGGCAAATTTTTAGAAAATCCATTTATCATCAGAGATGCTAGAAATAGATTGTATTGCCAGATTTCAAAGTCGCCACCTAAATATTTTTGGAAAATTTCGGAAACCCGTGACTCGTGCCAAAGGCCACTTGTATGTCATAACCAAAGTGTCTTGGCTCTAGAACTTAGGTATGAGAGGGGAAGATCATGAATTGAGCACCCCTCTCACCAGATTAAAAATCGGTCTCTACTAATCAAGATGTGATTTTATGTACATTACATGCTCTTGTTTTGATAATTATGCTAACTTACTATGTGTGGCACACCAGTATAGACTACATCATTTACTTTGAAATGCTTTGATTTCATGTTTTATTGAAAAGTATTTTAAATATGTGCTACTCGAAAAAGCAAGCCCATATGTACATTAATCAAAATTATCCCAATTTAAGCGAAATAGCCTTCATCCACAGGCATTCAAATAGGTATATCAAATAAGCACTTAACCTCATGGTAATATGCTTGATATGGAAACATGAAAACACATACGATATGCTAAAGCAAGAATGCTCACCTAGTACTCAACTGAGGCAAGCCAAAAGAAAGGAAATCATTAGATAATGCATGCTCTAATATGCAAGTGACTAATGCAGCACATATAAAATGCAATTATCGGATTTGGCTTCTTAACATGACATATGGATCAATTCAAGGCATATGGTAGCACATGTATTCAAGTAAGAAATAATCTAAGTTTCATCAAGTATGATGAGCCAAATCCTAATGTATGCAAAAATGAGTGTAAGTCATGAAATGATATGAAACCAAAAATATGATACTACATGTAACCATAGTAAGGAAGCAAATAAAAGATAGAAAAACATAGGGGTTTGAAGACATACACAATATTACACGCGTTACAAATTTGCCCTCGCACGAGAGGGTCCAAATGAATGTTCTAATTAACTAATTATTACAATACCAAATGAATTAACTAAATTAACTAGCTATTACAAATTCGAATGAATCTAACTAATTAATTACAAGCATACTAATACTAAAGGACTAAATTAATGGACTTGAACGGGAAGCGAGGAGCCACACGTGCACAACTGAGAACATCCTTCCGAAAACATTTCTGTTTGCTGCCAGAATCTGCTCTGTTCTCAATCAGAAATTTATTCTGCTTTGGCCTCAGATTCTGCTCTATTCTGCCACAAAAATACCACTGCCTATACAAAATGGTGGCCGGCCGACCTTGAAAAGTGGTTGGCCAGACAGAATGGTGGCCAGCCTGCCTACCACTGCTTTTGGAAAATAACCTACTGCCACAAAGTCAAAACAAAGCAAAAAACAGAGTGTTTTCAAGAGATGTTTATCATTTCTACCCTTCCCTATCATGAAAATGATCAAAGGAGGAGTAGATTCGATTCACAAATCATCAATTGTCGCAAATTTGTTGCGTGATGATCTATGAACCGATAGGATAAAAGCTCAATAAAAGGAAATGAAAGACCAACAACGCCCCCTCCCTATTATGGAGTTATCTTATGTAAAGGGGTAGATATTGCTTCTTGAATCACTAAACATCACTAAAACATATGTAATGATTCAATACGCAATGGGTTCAATATAACGTCTGATTGAACCCAACTCAATTTTATTACCTTTTTTTACCTCTTTTACTCCAAATTTATTAGCCTCTTTTACATTACCTTTCCATTTCTTATCTTTTCTTCATTTTTGTCTAAAAGTGATAATTATGTCCACGAAGTCCCAAAAAGCAATAAAGAGAAGTGTCAAACAAGAGATTGTGCTTAGCATAAGAGAGATGTAATGCCTTGGTAACGAACCACCTAAGAAATTAAACCATTAAGTATGGAAAATCTATTTCTTATGCCTTGAGCAACAATCTAGTGTTGGATACAACTCTTAATCAAAGAAAGCAAAGAAATGAGGGAGGTTGCAAAGGTAATTATGCAAAGGTGATTATGACAGGTGTGAATATTTACATGAAAACTATGTAAAGAAAGCTATTAACTCAAATAGATTGGTGTCTATGGTCTAAACAATCAAATTTATGAGGACTTACAACAATACAAGCATAGTATTCAATGCATAAACTAAATAAACACACTAAACAGTCCCTAAATAGCACAAAATAGTGCTAAAAATCAGTTTGAAAATGTAGAAAAACTTTGAACAAAAATGGAAGGAAAGAAGCCTAGTAAGCAAGCCAAAGAATGGTGGCTAGCCTCTCCTCTTTTTGTGACTTAAAATCACATTTTTAAGCTTGAAAACAATCTGAAAAATAGTGTGAAAAAGCAAATAAAAGAGATAGAAAAGATGGTATAAAAGCTCAAAGTATACCTCTTTCAAAGAGATGATGCTCTTTAGTTCACAGACCACAAGTTGAACACTTTCAAGAGCTAAAATTTGAGTTTAAGAATCTCAACAAGAGGCCTCAAGTTTAAGCTTAGGAAGTGTATGTATAGTGTATATATATTGCAAGAGAGAGAGGTTGGACAAGTTTTGGCTTTTGGAGAAATTTTCTAACCCCAAACCATGAGGGGAGGGTTTGTATTTATAGAAAAACAGGTCCTCAGGTCAGAAATATCTATAATGAGCCAACTGGTGTAAGGCATGCACATGGGGACAGCTAGCTTATAGCGATCCCAGTTTTCCCTTCATTGTTTAATTGTATTTCAGACTCGGATCCATGAATGTTTTGTTGCCTTTTTCCCATTTCCATCCTTTACTCTTTGTATATAAGTCTTGGGTCGTGTTGGGTAGGTTTAAAACAGGTTGGTTGTGTTTGGAAACCAAGGGTTAGTGTCCATTAAATTTTCATAATGGTTCATTTAATATCCTTATTAGTGGTTACAAACTTGTTCATTTAATATCCTTATTAGTGGTTCATTTAATATCCTTATTAGTGGTTACAAACTTGTTCATTTAATATCCTTATTAGTAGTTCATTTACTATCCTTATTAGTGGTCCATTCATATTCAAACTTGTCCTTTCAAATTCCAACTAGTATGTTACACCAAGTTGCCTATAAATTGAGCTCACCTCTCAACTTCTATGGTTCTTCCCATATCTTTCTCTATTTGTTTTTTTAGATTTTGAGTTTAGATTAAGAGTGTTTAGAGTGAGAGTAAGCATTTTCATACGGGAGGAGAGGAAGGAGAACAAGAGAGAAATCTTGAAAGGAAGAGGAAGGGATGGCTTGCTCTTCATTTTGATTCAAAAATTATTGGGTTTGGGGCACCTTCAAAATCCTTCATCTTCTCCATTTGGTCTCTCCATTTGAGGTAAGGATTCCTACTCATCTTTATGAGCTTTAACCTAGATGTTGGGCTTTTGTTTAAATGGTTTGATTTGGGAAGTTAGGGTTTTGAAATGTGCTATTTTGAAAAGAGGGGTTTTATTTATTTGACTCATCCATACGTGTTTTGGGTCTAAAATAGAGATTGTTGATGTTGTTAGTAATATTTGAGCCTTTGGGTCAATATTGGAAAAGGGGGAAGAAAAGCCCTAATTTTTGATAAATTAATTTATATAATAAATTTTGGAAGATATGGAAATATGAAATTGAGTTGAATATAATAAAATTTGCTCATTATGAGATGGAACGGTAGAGTTGGATTACATTAATCATTCACTTTTAAAAATAATGACAATTTATCTGTTATAACAATTATTACCTACTTAGAAATAATTGTTTTGGGTTACCGGTGGAGTGTATTCTTGAGGGTTGTAGACAATGCATGGTGATTAGGCAAACTAAAACTAATCAGTTGAGTATGCTATTGAATATGGCGGTTGGTATAATACATCAAAATTTTGTATTGATTGATCGAATTTGTACATGATAATCGCTTATATACATTGTTTTGTGTGGGAGGAGAGGGGGGATATACTCCACGGTTTATTGGAAGATGGGGGATGGACCTCTAAACCGAATTTTTGTTTGATATTGATACAGCACTAAAATGTGTATCATTTGTGAAGTATAGAAGTGTTTTTGTTTGATATTGATACAACACTAAAATGTGTATCATTTGTGAAGTATGGAAATGTTTTTGTCTGAGATTGATACAGTACTAAAATGTGTATCTATTATGAGGTATGAAATGTTTAAAATGAGTTATTATCTCGCCTGAAATAGAAATATTGTTGATATGAGATGTGATCTCGTTTAAATTGATTGGTGAAGTTATGAATCATAGTTATGAATTGAGAATTTGATAAGAAATGGAAACTGGAATAGAACATGGACATATTAGTCATGGGACTGTAATGTGTTATAAGTTGTTGTGTAAGAGTTAAACGTTTATCAATTGCTAACGTTTTAGTTACTATTCATACTATGTTTAGCATATCTCTACTGGGCGTTGGCTCACCCCATATGAGACATCATTTTCAGGTCCAGGTATTATGCCACCTCCAAGAACGTAGCTTGGAAGGCTTGAGGCTATTAGACCACCTTTTGTTGTTTTGTTGTATTACATGTATATCAAGCCAAGAGCTTTCTCTGTATAGAGTTTGCACTCTCTTTTTGCAACCAAGTGTTGTCTTGGGAAGTTGTAAGCCCATAGGGCGATTACTTTTATTGTCAATATGTAATACATTTTGTAAGAACACTCTGATGATTGTAATATAATATCTCTTTCCTATATCTTGAATGTATGATATTATGGGTTTATTTTGAGGGCGTTACATAGCTATTTCAAAATATTTGTTGCCGCTAAACATGACTGGCCAACCAAAAATGCCCTGACGGCCACCTGTTGGCCAGCAGGTCTCTGAGGAGTCAGGTTAGAAAAAAAATTAGGTTTTGATTTAAAGGGGATGAAAGGTTCCCAAATCTTAAAGGCGGTCAAAAATTGGGTGTCTACACTAAGTCTATTCTAGGACAATATTAATTACTGCTATGATTAAGGATCCTAATTCACTACTACAATCATGGATGACCCACTGATTGTAAAGTCTAATACAGCAAAGGTAAATTCCTTCAATTACTCAATATGATTTCCAACACAAATCAATCCTAATCCATTCTCACATAAGAGTTATGACATAAGATGATTTATAATTTTGAATATACAAATTTTTAAGCTTTACAAAATAAGAAAAAATTAGTACATTAACAAATATAATTTACTACTATCATATTATAAATTAAAATTACAAAACCTATAAAACGAAATGTATTTGTATTTTATCATAAATATAACATTTGTAATTTATTCTAATATTTTTACCAATTAAATTAGAACATGTATTTTTTATTAAGAACTTAGAACATACATTTAATAATATCAGAATAAAAACCTTATCTTATGTGTAACTCTGATAAAAATGAATAAAATTTAAATATTATAAATTATTTTTACTACATATTTTAAATAAATTTTATATTATTATTTAAATTTAAAATTTAATTTTTAATTATTTATTTATACCCGTACATAGCACGGGTAATACGCTAATATTCAATAAAGATAAAAATTTAGACCTACATCCCAAATTTAGACCATCTCACCATTTTTTTTCCTTTTTTCTATGAGTTGGGAATTTTTTTAGGCTTCTTTTTAGGACTAGAATTTTCATAAGATTATAAGCTAGATAATAGCCTCATTTGGGAAGTACTTACTTTAGATTTTTTAATTATTTGATTACTTTAATATGTTATTTTAGTTTTTGTGTTTAGAAAGATAGGTTGAATTTTTTATTTAATTGTTGTATTAAAAAATATATTTGAAATGATACGGAAAAGGAAATGATAAAATTACCTCTAATAATTGAATAATTAGTGTGGCTTTCAAAAAAATATTCAAGGACAAAATAATCTTTTTCACATGTCGGACAGTCCTGCCACACCACCACATGATAGGCTGCATATGAATCTTATTTATATATGCTCCTTTAAATATATATATATATATATATTTTTTATTTGAAACTATTTTAACTTCTAAATCCACTTGCCAAACACCACCAATACATATGTCAAAAAATGGGGGCTCCTTCCTAGAAGGGCCTAACGCACTTGCTTTAACGACCACTGGTAAGAGGCGCCGCTGCTGAGAAATTTCGGACTATGAAATTAGGACCGCAACTGTGGGTTCTGTTGGGAAGAATTAAAAAAGTGAAATGTTAATTTTTAATTTATTTTAAGTTATATTATTTTATTTTTTTTTGAAATTTTTTTTAAAAAAGTGAAATGTTAATTTTTAATTTATTTTAAGTTATATTATTTTATTTTTTTTTGAAATTTTTTTTAAAAAAAATTAAAAAAATTAATTTTTAATCAACTTTTCAATTATTATTTATTTATTTATTTATTTATTTATTATTTTTTTGGGGAACGATGCGACTGTATTAACTTGACTGGAAGATATACGGAAGTGCTAGGTAGCTCGAGGAATACGGCTCGAATACTGGCTTGACACCAAAACGACGTCGTTTTGGTGTCGAGTTTATTTTTTTTTTTCTTTTCTTTGTTGCAGATCGGGAAGAAGAAAACGAAGGGAGAAGAAGAAGAAGAGGGGGGGGCTCTGCAGAACGGGAGGAGGAGGGGGGAGGAGGGGGGAGGACTGGAGGGGAGGGGGCCATAAAAATCGGGGTGAGGGGGGCTGCGCTGGGCGAGCTGCGGCGGGGCAGACGACCGGACCGGGGCTGGCAGACGACCGACGAGCTGCTGAGGCGGCGGAGGCGACAAGCTGTGGTGCTGCGGGGCTGGGTCTCGCCGACGACGGCGGCGAGGCGAGGCGACGACAAACTTGGACGAAGCTGCGACGGCCGACGGCCTCCTCCCTCCCTTCTCTTCTCTCCCTCCCTTCTCTTTCGAGCCGTTTCGAGCTCGAATTTTTCGAGCTCTGAGTCATTTTCGGGAAGATATATAAGCATTAAACTCAGACTTTGAAATTAGAGTCGCGACTGTGTCAACTTGACTAGAAGATATATAAGCATTAAACTCAAATTGTTTGGTGAAGTGATTATTTTAATTGAAATTTTTAAATTTTTTTTGAAAAATGCGGCATACACCCACTGGGGGTTGACCCCCAGTGAGGTGGCGTGCTGTGAGTGGAGGAAAAAAAAACTATTTTATTTTATTTTATTTTATTTTATTTTTAAGTTTCAACCAGTGGGGGCGCGACACCTCACTGGGGTTGCGACCCCCACTAGGGGTATGCATCGCGATTGATTTTTTTTTTGAAAAAAAAAAAACGTAGAGAGAAATAAAAGAATTATTAATTTACTGCCCGCCACAATCGATTTAAGTGGATGAATGATATGTAAGATATAATGATACATGTAACCATAATAATAATGAGGAATTAAACTTAACAGGATCTTGAATTCAATACAACTCAAGAATAAAACGAATATACCTTTGTCAGCCATTGAATTAGAGAAGTTGAGAAAATACCCCTTAGAATTGAACCTTTAATTCTTGGCTCACCTTCTTCTCTCTGTCTCTCTTAATTAGGATGACTATAAAACTTAAAGTAATGGAAAATACTTATGATATGAAAGGGGAGTCACCCATCCTTATATAGAGGAGAGAAGAGGGCCAGATAAACTCTATCAGAAGAATTCCTAATCCATCAAGGTTTCCTTCTTATCTTAGAAGAGTGATTATATTAAAATTCTAATTACTGAACTTGATCTCAAATATTGGCTTTATCTATTTGTGGAGTCCAAATAAATTAAAACATGTAGAAAATATGTAGGCTATTGGGCCACACTAGAAAATAAATCCAACATTCTCCCACTTGGCCCATTAAGCGGATTATGATGCAATTATGAGTTTTTTCAAAAATATGCAACTTATAAAAATTTTGAGTCATTGGATTCCACACTAAAAACTTTGACACGTGATCACGAATTTTAAAAAATAGCCAATAAGTTCAGATATATTAGAAACTATAATACTGTGATTACTTCAGATCACCAATGTGAGTCATAGCGGTTATATAACATTTATGTCATATTTCCTTCTATGCACTACACCATTGATAACCTTCACCAAACCCAGTCCTTTATCGGGATATATAATTATTTGCCTGAAAGGCCCCTGTAATTTGTCTTGTGAAGACATTTCCTGTTTATCAATATTCTATTTAATGTGTACACACACTTTTAGAACCAGGAAAAACAGAAACAAAATTATTATTGCGCAAATAGTGTCAAATAAAAATAAGCACTCACAATTAACCATACACATCAAGGGTTGCTTAAAAGACCCATCCTGATAACATGCTCTTTGTATGTCTTTGGTGGCAATCCCTTTGTGAATGGATCAACAATCATAAGAGATGTGCTTAAGTTTTCAATTAACACTTGTTGTTTCTGGACTCTTTCTCTAACAACTAAGTACTTTACTTCCATGTGTTTGGAACCACAAGAGTACTTTCCATTCTTAGAGAAGAAAACTGCTGCGGTATTGTCACAATATATCTTCAGCGGCCTGGCAATTTGAGTCAACAACACCAAGTCCTGAGATGAAATTTCGCAACCATAAAGCATGATTTGTAGCCTCAAAGCATATGGAATGTCCTTTATTTGTTTTCTTTCCAAGTCATTCCTTGGACACTGTTTTTCACTTAATTTATCACCCTTCATGATGGGTGCATCACCGGCTGAACAAAACTGCATATTGAATCTCTCCAAAACACGATCAATATATCCTTTCTGAGATAGTCCTAGCAATCCTCGAGATCGATCCCTAAAGATCTCTATGCCAATAACATAGTTTGCCTCACCTATATCGACCATTTTAATGTTCTTGGAGAGATATTCCTTGGTTTCATGCAATAAGCCAAGATCATTATTAGCTAAAAAAATGTTATCCACATATAGCACCAAAATAATGAACTTGCTCCCACTAACCTTCAGATATATGCACTAATCAACTGCATTTTCCTTAAATCCGAAAGAGGTAATTGTATCATTGAACCTTAAATATCATTGCCTAGAAGCTTGTTTAAGGCCATATATGGATTTCTTTAATTTCCAAGCTAAATGTTCTTTACCTTTCTTTGCAAATCTTTCGGGCTGCTCCATATAAATTTCTTTATCCAAATTCCCATTTAAAAAAGTAATTTTCACATCCATTTGTTGCAACTCTAAGTCATAATGAGCTACCAATGCTAGGATGATTTTAAGCGAGTCCTTCTTAGATACTGGAGAGAAGGTCTCTGTATGGTCTATGCCTTCTTTTTGAGTAAAACCCTTGGTAACAAGTTTGGCTTTAAATCGTTCGATATTGCCTTTTGCGTCACGCTTGGTCTTGAAGACCCATTTATATCCGACCTTTTGGCAGTTATTAGGCAATTCGACGAGATCCCAAACACTATTCTGTTCCATGGATTTTAACTCTTCATTTATAGCATTGACCCATTTAGAAGAATCATCACTATTCATGGCTTGTGAAAATAAGACTGGATCTTTGTTAATCCCAATATCAAAATCAGATTCCTGTAGATACACCATGTAATCATCTGGAATGGCAGGCTTTCTTTCTCTCTGAGATCTTCTCAGAACTGCCGATTGTGGTGGTTCTACAATATTTTCAATGGTGGTATCTTCATGAAGTGGTGAAACATGAGGTGGTGAAGGATTTTCATTATGTTGTTCGTTTCCCTCAGCCTATGGAAATGTCTGAGGTACAACAATTTTTTTTTTTTGATAAGGGTCAAATGTTGGGACATCCACCCTAATTTTCTCGAAATTCACCACTCGTGTTTTCTCACTCCCACTAATTTCACCATTCTCTAGGAATCTAGCATTACCAGTCTCCACTATCCTCGTACTGTGATTAGGACAATAAAATTTGTGCCCTTCAGACTTGTTTGGATAACCAATGAAATATCCATATATAGTTCTTGAGTCCAACTTTTTCTCTTGTGGGTTGAAGATTCTTGCCTCTGCTGGACAACCCCAAATATGTAACTGTCTCAAACTAGCTTTCTTACCAGTCCACAACTTAAAAGAAGTTGTTGGGACCGCCTTACTAGGAACCCTATTTAAGATATACATTGCAGTCTTTAAAGCTTCACCCCACATTGAAATAGGTACAATTGAGTAACTTAACATACTCCTAACCATATCTTTAAGTGTACGATTACGCCTTTCAGTAACTCCATTTTGCTGTGGCGTACCAGGCATTGTATACTGAGCACGAATGCCTTTCTTTTCTAAGAATTTGGCAAATGGGCCAGGATTTTGGCCTGACTCATCATATTTATCATAATACTCACCACCCTTGTCTGATCTCACTATTTTAACCTTTCTATCTAATTGTCTCTCGACTTCAGTTATGTACACCTTAAGGATGTCAACAGCCTGAGACTTTTCATGAATTAGATACTCATATCTATAACGTGAGAAGTCATCTATAAATGTGATAAAATATTTTTCACCACTAAGGCAAGAGATGTTGAGTGGCCTGTAAGTATCTGTATGATTTATCTCAAGAAGCTCATTACTTCTTGTGGCACCTTTCTTGGTGTGTTTGGTTTGCTTTTCTTTAATGCAATCCACACATATCTGAAAATCAATGAAGTCTAGGTTTTCCAAAATCCCATTCTTCACCAATGTTTCAATTCTATTTCTAGAGATACGCCCCAACCGTCTATGCCACAAGATTGAGGATTTTTCATTAATTAGACCACATTTTAAACCAATATTCGAATGCAGAGTTACTAATGATTGTGCAAACTCATGATTTAAGGTAATTTTATATAAACCATCACATAAATTACCAGAACCAAAAACATTAAATTGAGTTTTCCACAATTAAATAAAACTGAATATCCAACACGATCTAATTTGGATAACGAAACTAAATTCTTAGAAATTGAAGGAACATAAAAAGTGTCTTCTAGATCCATCTGATGACCCATCTCTAAGATCAGTCGATAGGTTCCTACAACTATGACTTCAGCTTTGAGACGGTTCCCCATATAGACAAATCTTTCACTTTCCTTCAGTTTCCTGATTGAGAGGTATCCCTGCATGTCATGGGTCGTGGCCCCAGAGTCAATCCACCACATATTAGAAGGTACTTCAGCAAGATTTGATTCATAACAAACAAAAGAAAATTTCTTATATTTCTTTTCGAACCAAGCCTTTCGCTTGCTGCAGTCTTTCTTCACATGTCCCTTCTTACCACAAAAGTAGCACTTGACAGTGAAACCATCTTGAGCCTGATTTTCTTCCCCAGGTTCATTCCTTCTCTTTGGTGGATTTTTCTTTGATTTTATAAACTTACCCATCTTTTTCTTTATAGCTCCATGAGTTACAGTCAATGCAGTTTGACGTCCTTCCTCCCTTAACCTCACTTCCTCCTGAACACACATATTAGTTAGCTCATTCAAACTCCACTTATCTTTATTGGTGTTATAGTGAACTTTGAATGCACCGAATTGTGATGGAAGTGAGTTGAGAATAAATTGCACGAGGAAAGTTTCATCAACCTGCATCCCTAAAGTTTTAAGCTTTGCAACCTTGTTGCCATATTGAGGATGTGATCCTAAACTCCTCGGTGGCCATTATATTTCATTGTTGTCAATTCAGCCATAATAGTGCCAGCAAGTGGCTTGTCGATCTTCAACAGCCTTTAACCAAATTTTACTTTAAGCGTTAGGATAATGTCACTAAAGAGTCCTTTGGTCAATAACCAAGTAAGATCCCAGGAAGGTCGGAGGAGTCAATATAGCCTCCCTTCTAAGTCCAACCACCTTAGATAGCAAGTATCTTTTTGACAGATCTTAAAAGGTATTAACACAAGATCTCATAAGTAACACGGAAAAAGGCATAAACAATATACATATTAAAGCTTTGAGAATTATGATGAACTATTGATATCACATAAGTCTTTCCTTTGGGCAAAACTTAGGTATATCTATTGTCCACTCATCAAGAATCACTTATGTAGGTCTAAAGTAATTTATGCAATTTTCCAGCTAGTCATGTTACCTTTGGGTATTCAATTCTAATCTGTCAAATTACATGAGTTACATTATCCTACCCAGTTTATAATTATTTGAAAGTGACTCTCCTTTGGGCTAGTCTCAATCTCCTAATTATAACTGCAATTGAGAATATTATCGACCTTAATGTTACCTTTTTAACAATTCTTTTATGTAGTTTCATATTCATAAGTTTTACAAATCTAGGCTACTTTGGCAGCTACTAAATTAGTAAACCTTATGAATACGAAGCTAACCAATAATATTCTCTATTCATTAATTTGAGTTATTTAATTATCATTAATTCAATCACAATTTTCATGAAATCACTATTTATGATTTTTTCAAAATTTCTTTTATGTGATTGCAATTACCAATATAATAATAATAATAACTCTGGACGAACATGAATATATATATATATATGTATATATGCAATATGACAATCATGAATATCATATAAAATGGTTGACAAGAATTACACCTAAATAAATTAACCACTTTAATATTTTAATATTCAATGTCATAAAATTATATCATGATATCAAATTTAAATCATGAAAATATAAATATCAACAATAATAGACAATAAGTGCATATAATCACATAACGTAAAATCATAATTCTTTAATAGACCGAATGATTCAACAAATTATAAAATTGCTTTTAATCTATGTACTTTATCATAGCGACAAGCAATACATGCAATTTAATATCATATTATGATGATTATAAAAAATATTATCACTAAAATTGATAATAAATCAAAACATGCATATGAAACAACATATAGAATTATATAAAAGTTTGCACCTGACATATCACAAAACAAAGTGAGTGGACTGTGCTCTTATTTAGGTTAGGACCTAATAGATCTTATTGTCTTGTGAGTGAGGGAGTCCATGATGTGCATACTTAGATACGATTTAGAAATCAGGAATAAAATCTTCTTTCACACAACCTTTGACTTTTAAACAACACAAAAAGAGTTTCTTTGATGCATAATGAATATGAAAGAGATTAGATGTACCAATTCAAACACTGCCTAATAAATATGACATGCAGCTTACAAGGTTGAACATACATCGCATATTCAAGATAACTAACACATGCCGACATGAACAAAAATATGTTGTTATGAATATAATTATAATTATAATAATAATAACAATATTCATAAATATATTATTATTCCAAGGTGTATTGATTCACAAACTAAAGCTCTGATACCACATGTAAGATATAATGATACATGTAACCATAATAATAATTGAGGAATTAAACTTAAACAGGATCTTGAATTCAATACAACTCAAGAATAAAACGAATATACCTTTGTCAGCCATTGAATTAGAGAAGTTGAGAAAATACCCCTTAGAATTGAACCTTTAATTCTTGGCTCACCTTCTTCTCTCTGTCTCTCTTAATTAGGATGACTATAAAACTTAAAGTGATGGAAAATACTTATGATATGAAAGGGGAGTCACCCATCCTTATATAGAGGAGAGAAGAGGGCCAGATAAACTCTGTCAGAAGAATTCCTAATCCATCAAGGTTTCCTTCTTATCTTAGAAGAGTGATTATATTAAAATTCTAATTACTGAACTTGATCTCAAATATTGGCTTTATCTATTTGTGGAGTCCAAATAAATTAAAACATGTAGAAAATATGTAGGCTATTGGGCCACACTAGAAAAATAAATCCAACATGATAAGCAAAACTTTAAGCATTTTGATTCGTTTAGAAAGAAATATATATATATATATATGTTGATTATGTTTATTTTTAGGTTTAAAACAAAAACAAAAACTTATTTATATACATTTCTTTTTTAAAGCAGGAGGGACGCGTGACAAGAGGTGCAAGATGCTTCTATTCATGTGGATGGGAGCGATCACATTTTCAAAAAATTTAAAAATATTATATATTATACTAAATAATTTAAAATAATTGAAATTATATAAATTTACACTCCTAACACATACTTTTACACCTCTATAATGATACTCCTGCATCCGTCCTCAAGAGGCTGCTAGGGATTCAAGGTGACTAAAGGGGAATTGGGGTAGCTGCTGTGCAGGGGTGCACAGCAATCATAGCTGTCACTGTTGTGCAGCCAATTGGGCCTTTTTTGGGGGTCCATTTTGATAATTTGAACCGTTTATATTTAAAATACATCAAGTAAAACATACCTGTAAAAAATCAAGTTAATCGGATATCGTTTACTCATTCATCCACACACATTTGTATCTACAAAAATAAATAACAATTGTAATTTAACGTATTAAAATGAACAAAAATGTGAGTGGATGAATAGGTAAATAATATTCGATTAACTTGATTTTTTACAGGTATGTTCTACTTGATGTATTCTAAAATATGAACGGTTCGGATTATCAAAATGGGTCTCGAAAAGGGCCCAATTGACTGCACAACAGTACCTACTTGGCACCCCGCACAGCAGCCACCCCCAATTCCGACTAAAGGTGGTTTTTGGTGAGAAAAGATGGGAGTAGTTGGACATGGTGATGGGCTGTGGTTGATCCTCGTAAGGGATGAGTGGAGAACGGACGAAAAAATGCAAATTTTCAAACTAGCTTTAAATTTGTTTCGAATTTATTTATTTACTTTTGGTGCATATTTTGAGTTTTTTTTTTTTTTTGGGTGTAATGAAAGATTAAAGTAATAAAAATAAACAAACCTATTTGAATAAAAATTATTTTCACTCTTTAGAAGTAGAATATTTTTTAAACTAATGACTAACTAATCTCATCGCCCTATTACAATGACCATCACTTCTACCATCCACAATCTCCAACACCATCACTGAAGGCAAAGCCAATGTAGGAAAGGGAGACCGCGTGCCCTCCAGGATATTACATATTTACACTGTTTTGCTTATATATGAAACTAGCTTATCACCCGTGCTATGTACAGAATAATTATAAATATTTATATTTATTTTAGATTTCTTTAATAAATAAATTATGTTTTTTTATGATTTTTATAAAAATAATTTAACAATCTTATTACTAACCATGGGTGTATGAGAGAAGTTCAAAAGGGTACTGCAGTAACTATACACAGGTTATATCTATAATTATTTGTATGAGGGGATTTTAAATGCTGATCAGGAAATTTTGACCAAATCAATAAATGCAGACATGTGGAAAGACATGTGGATTGAAAAAAATTAATAAATGCTGATCAGTAAATTTTGACCAAATCAATAAATGCTGAGTTTTTTTTTTAATAAAAAATTTAGAAAATTTAAATTGGGATATTGAAGCTTCCACATGCCTTCGGAGTTAAAAACCCCATTTTGCTTAATATATAGTATAGATTTATATCTAATTTGTCCTTTATAAAATTATAATAGTGCTCTGTCTTTAAATCATGTAAAATTCTTTTGTATTTAAAATTTTTTAAAAATCCTCTATTATATATATATTTGGTTAATTTCTTTATACTCTAAACTGTAAAGTTAGTGGTAAGAATTAAATTAATTGAATATTTCATTCTTATCCTGGGATTTGTTTAGTTCATTCTTCATCATTCTTATCATGTGATTTGTTAATCATAAATTCAATTCAGTTGTTGATAATGGATTTCTAAGCTATGTTGATGTAATTCTCACGATAATTATAATATTAAATATCAACAATGGACCCAAAATATATATATATATATATATTTAATAATATCTCATTATTGCTTATTATGAATTTTTTTTATTTATTTCTTTTAATGACGTAAGTAATATGTGCCTCTCTGTCTTGAATTTCTAGTTCCGCCACTCGACCACTCCATTGCTACCTCTACCCTCACCGTCAACCACTAACACCTCTACCCCACTGTCAATCACCTCTTCATGTCTCAAGTTTTCTCACTTTACTTCGAAAGTTAACTTCTATTTAAAATTAGACAGAAAATACCATAATAACTGTCAAATAATATAAAATATATATATATTATATTAGAATTTAAATTTATATCAAATGTGTGAGTTATATATAATAATATATTTTTAATTAAAGAGAACTTTACCATGTTCTAATTTTGAGAAATTTCTCAACAAGAGCATGTACATAGAAGAGACTAACATCATATACAGTAGCATTACTCATAGGGTGTGGTTAATTGGACGGATTGGATAAGGGGGGATTAAAATTCATCGGATTTGAGTTCTGGGACTGTGAATCCCCCAGACTATTTGGTTGGATTCGATATGTATCATGTGTTTGTTTTTTCATGAGATTAGATATCTGGAAATGACTGTTTTTAATGAATCCAACGTTTGGTTGGACGGACTGGATAGGATAAATGACCAAAATACTATTTTACCATTTTTCAATAGTTTATTAAATAATAGCAATATTAAACATATCTTCAATATTTTAATTATTTTTATCTAGATTAAATAAAAATTTATTTTATTTTATTTTTACACAATTAAATAAATTTATTTTTTAAAAATAAATAAATAACATATCAATAAAAATATATGTTATTTTTTAATTAAAATTTTAAATAAATTTGTTTTTAAAAATAATAATAATTAAACAATAAAATTAAATAAAACATCTATTAAAATTTAAATAATGAAATTGAATAAAATATAAACAAAATTTTAAAATAAAACATCAACAAATTATCTATAAAAAATTATTTTAAAAAAATTAAATAAATAAAACATCAATAAAAAGTTAAATAAAATTATTTTATTTTTAAATTGAGACATTTAAATTTTATTGAATTTTACTAAATATAATATATAATTAAATAGTAGAGGGTCAAAATGGTCATTTTACCACCTAATCCCAACAGTGAATTGTCCCCTCAAAATTGCTCCACACCCCTTCCTAGGACACAATAGTCCCCCATATGGGGGATAACGAGTCCGGCCGGACTCCATGTCCGGCGAATTAAAAAAAAAAACAAACGACGTATTGGATGTTTCTTCCGAATTACAATCCGCACAGTAAATAGTCCCCCCCTTTATCCCCCAATCAAACACACCATATAGTGATTAACTATTCAAACCAAACAATATCCAAAAAATATATATGTATATATTTAATAATATTTCATTATTGTTTATTATAATTTTTTTTTTCTTCCTTTCAATGATAAAAGTAATTTGTGCCTGTCTATCTTAAATTTTTAATTCCGCCGCTCCACCACTCCGATGCCACCTCCACCCCACCATCAACCACCACCATTAATATAATTACTTATATATTAATTTCAACTACGCATGCAACCAAGTTATTTTTTACCAAACCAAATGGACCGTAGTTGAAAAAAAACATATTTTTTATGTTTTCCCGAAAATTAATGAATTCGTCAAACGCTTATGGGGAAAAAAAATTTAGACACCAAACAACTTTTTATGTTTCTAGTTTAACCCAAAAAAATATAAATTTAAAATTACACTTTTCCATTTATGTTTTGGTCACTTTTTTACTTTAACTTGTAAATTTTGTTTTTTTCACTTTGGCGATTCATGTTTCAAGTTTTCTCACTTTACTCCGAAAGTTAACTTTTATTCAAAATTAGACAGAAAATATCACAATAACTGTCAAATAACATAAAAATATATATATATTATTATATTAAAATTTAAATTTATATTAAATATATGAATTATATATTATAAATATATTTTTCATTAAAGAGAACTTTACCATGTCGTTCTAATTTTGAGAAATTTCTCAACAAGGGCGTGTACACAGAAGAGACTAACATCATATATAATAGCATTACTCATATAGTAATTAACTATTCAGACCAAACAATACCCAAAATATATATATATATAAATTTAATAGTATCTAGTTATTGTTTCTTGTAAATTTTTTTTTCCCCTCTTCCTTTTAATGATATAAGTAGTATGTGCTCCTCTATCTTAAATTTCTAGTTCCGTCACTAGCCACCACCACTCCACCACTCCAATGCTATCTCTACCCTACCGTCAACCACCACCATTCATACAACTATTAATATATTAATTTCAACTGCGCATGCAACCAAATTTAGAAAAAATATTTTTTTTTTTCAACTACGCATGCCACCAAGTTATTTTTTACCAAACCAGATGAACCGTAATTTAAAAAAAAACAATTTTTTTGCGTTTCCTAAAAGTTAATGAATCCGTCAAACGCTTATACTTTTTTATAGAAAAAAAATAAAATAATATAAAAATAAATAAATAAATAAATTATTAGACACCAAACTAACTTTTTATGTTTCTAGTTTAACCCAAAAAAATATAAATTAAAAATTACCCTTGCCCTTTTATATTTGGTCACTTTTCTACTTTAACTCTTAAAGTTTGTTTTGTTTTGTTTTTTTTTTTTTTTTTTCCACTTTGACCCTTTATATTTCAAATTTTCTCACTCTACTCCGAAAGCTAATTTCTATTCAAAATTAGACAAAAAATACCACAATGACTGTCAAATAACGTAAAAAATATATATATTATTATATTAAAATTTAAGTTTATATTAAATATGTGAGTTATATATAATAACATATTTTTCATTAAAGAGAACTTTACCATGTCGTTCTAATTTTGAGAAATTTCTCAACAAGAGCATGTACATGGAAGAGACTAAGGCCCCGTTTGTTCGGGGTCATAGGAAGGGAATTGGAATGGATAGTAAGACGGGACTCACTATCTTTGTGTTTGTTTTGAAAGATAGAGAGGAGATTCGTAATCCCCTCCAGATTATGAATCCCCTTTGGGAGGGGATTCGAATGGGCCTCCAACACTTGATATTAGAAAAATAGTCTGCTGGACTATTTTGTTTTTTTATTTTTATTTTTTACGTGTTGGACAATTTTTTTTTTGAACATTAATGTTTAATTTTTATATTTTTTGTTAAGTAAAAACCATTGTTTTATTTGTTCAATTTTTCCCTAGAAATTTTTTATTTTTTATTTTTTACATGTTTGGCATGTTTTTTTCAACATTAGTGTTTAATGTTTTTGTATTTTTTTATTTGTTTTATTATTTTATATAAAAATAATTTAATAATCACTATACCAACAACTATCATCAAAAACAAATACAAATTTACTTAATTCCCTCATTATTAATCCCCTTACTATGAATCCTTTCCATTCTACCAAAAAAACAAGCGGGGCCTAACATCATATATACATATATATATATATAGTAGCATTACTCATATAGTAATTAACTGTTCAAACCAAACAATACCCTTGTCTTGATTGAAGAATACCCACAACAATGTGTCTTCTCCACCACCTCAGAGCAAATTTATCATTATTTCTCATCACAATCACTCTGCTAACTATGATCAGCTCTGTTTTTGGCCAGCCGATTTACATTGGCCACTGTTCTGCCAAATCTAACAATGACACGACCAACCTTGGAATTAGAACCTTCTTGGGCTCTTTGTCCTCTAAAGCAGCCCATAACAACACCTTCTACAACGACACATCCAATAACATGTACGGCCTCTACCTATGCAGAGGCGATGCTGCACCTGATATGTGCCAGAAATGTGTGGAGGCTGCAATTCAAGAAATCCAACAACCCGCTAAATGCCAATCTAATAAGGGGGCAATCATATGGTACGATAAGTGCATGTTACGATACTCTGTTGATAACTTCTTTGGAACTGCAGAAACATATCCACGAGGTTGGATGTGGAATGTCGAAAATACTACTTCACCCGATGATCCAAACTATCTCGCGCTTGATTTAATGTCCGGTATGAAGTTGAAGGTTTTGACACAGCCGATAATGTATGAACATGCTGAATTAACTGTGGTGAGTGATGTTGCACGCTTCGGATATGGGACGGGGGAGAGTATTAGAGACATGAGTGGTAAAGCTTATATTGCTGCTTCATCCCTGACTCCACCGGTGCCTCCGCCTGCGCCTACTAGTCTAAGCAAAGGTGAGTCAAAAGAAATGTTAGACCTATTGATACGCAAAATAAAATGTATATTTTATATTATCTTCTGGTTAGATAATAGTGTTAGAGATGTTCCAAGTTCTAGATAGGGTTTTGTAATTATTATTTGATTATGTTCCCATTTCATTGTCCAGGTTCAGAATTTCTTGAATATTAATTT
>JAXFYN010000276.1:261735-285768 GCA_036172215.1 Camellia granthamiana | reverse complement strand
TTTGCAATTTTGTCATTTTAAAAAATTTTGTTTTGCAATTACTTTGTCTAAAAAAATTTGTTTCCATTGTCATTGTTTTAGGGTCTAAATTTAAGTTCAAATTCGCTAGTTTTTATAATTTTTATATTTTATTTTATTTTTAGCTTTGGTTAGCAAGGAATTGCCCTATGCAGATGTTTCCCGCATAGAATTGCTCTACTATTTTAATAAATCTTACGACTTTATTCAGTTTTGATTTTATTAGTATTTTATTTTTTTAATCTCTAAATTATCATTGTTTGTGTTTGTTCATGTTACTTGGTTCATCATCCAATACACGTATCCTAGACAACATTAAACATGATTAAATAGCAAAATAAACCACTCTGAAATTGAACATCTTTTCTATCTCTGTGGGGGAATAGATTCAATCTATGACTAACTTGTAATCTAGTTTTTGCATTTCCCTTAAAAGGAGGCTTATTCAATTCTATGTAAGAGGCAAATTGATCCATTCAAATTCAATCGAACGTCTAAATAGGCTATGAACCTTCTTAACAGAGGTGAATGAAGAACAATAAAAAACAAATTTCTTCTCTAATCTCCCTACATTTTTTTTTTCTTCTAATTATAGAACCAATTGAGATAACCTTGCCCAATTCCTTCATTTATCTCCGGCTTCTGCTGTGATTTGAAAGTTGAAAATCATTGTAATATAGTAATACAGAAAAAGCACAAAACCTACTAGACCAAAAATAAATAACGATATGTTGAGATGCATATAATGTCTAGACATATCAAAGAAATTTAAATGTAAGCGAAAAAATTTATTAACAACCATCTTGGGATTTTGGAATGACTTGCAAATCATTAAATTACTTCATACAAAACTTCTAATGACACTGATTATATATAATCTTTGATAATATTTCATAGTTTGAGATTGAAAAACAAGCCATAATCACACTGAGTCAGCGTCCAAATTTAAAGCAAAAATATAATTGGGGTGTTTGTTTCAGCTTTTTAAAACTAACTTATAACTTTTAGCTTTGAAAAAGTTATTTTGGACTATTTGGTTAAACTTATTTCAAACAGCTTTTGATTCTAACAGCTTATTTTAACTCAAAAAAGCTGATTCTGAAAAGCTGCTTACCCCTTACTTCTGATTATCAGCTTCTGTTGTGGACATGTTCATTTATGGTTATACTCCTAGATTTTTTTATTTTTTATTTTTAAAAAAATAGAAAAAGACCCAAATGGACTATAGATTAGTATTATTATTTTTTATGAGAAATGTAGACAAGTAGTAAATAATAAAAAATAAAAATTAATTGAAAAAGCTATTTCACAGCTTATTCAACAAATACTACTCAGCAACTTAAATCTATAATTCAACAGTTACACCAAACAGATTAACAACTTCTGATTAAAGTCATAATCTATAATCTGTTAAGCTATAATCTATAAATTATTTTAACAGCTATACAAAACGGGTCCAATATCCACATGTTTTGCAAACTACACAAAATGAGCATAGTATGATTACTAGGCCACATACACATGAGTGGATTGAACAAGACCTTCTATCCTTTTCTTTTTCTCATCTGGATTGGCACCCACTATCTTGTCAACTTGAGCACCATCTTTCATCAGCAAAAATGTTGGCATGGCTTTTATCTCATATTTGGTTGCTACCTCCTAATCAAAACCAAAAAAATAAAATAATAATAAATCAATTAGTGCTATTTGTTAGGAATTTAATGACACCAAACTTGAATTGGTGGGACAAAATACAAGAATATAAAGATTTATGTGATTTATTTCAGAATAAGATTGCATCCACAATCACTACAGTTTCACTATGATCTGAAAACCATTACAACTTTCACACCAAATACAAGAGACAGCCCTCATCTATGAAAGTACAAAAATTAAGGCAACAGGGAAACAACAAGAAGGCCCCCAAACCTCCCATTGGATCGATAGTAATACAACACAAATAAGAGATGCGGCTCAGATGTGAAATCCACCCCTTGTCTTTTATCCGTAAAACTTTTTTTATTCTAGATTTTGTTAGGAGTTGACCATTCTTAACCAAGATTGGTGAGACACGAAACAACAAAGGAAGAAAAAACGAATTAAACAAATCACACACACAATAACATAAGAATTTACGTAGTTCCCAGAATGGGGCTACGTCCACGGTTACTGCGGTTTTCATTATGATCAGAAAAAATACAACTCTCTTAACCTAAAGAGACGTCCTCATCTATTTATAAATATAGAATTAGAGTTACACGGAATCAACATGGGAATTACGAAAATAACTAAAAAAATTTGGCCGGGGGTAAACCCCCGGACCTCCTCCCCCTTGGGGGAGGCCCCCAAACTCCCTATTGAACCCAGCGTTTGAGTGAATAGTAAGATTGAGTGAACAGTACTTGTTAGGGTCCACCGACCCAACAAATTTGAGTAAATATTTTGAAAAAGGATTTACTGATCACCATCAACCAAATACTGCCATTAACTAGCAATAGAAATTTCAGAAATGTGCTTCATACAGTCCACCATACAATACAATACAATACAACACACAAAAACTGTATATCATGAAAATACCTTGACATCATCAACGTCAACTGTGAGAAACAGTATATCCTGGTCAGTTGATGCCAGTTCCTCGATGAAAGGATTCATTGCCACCGACGGCATGCACCATGAGGCTGTAAAATGAGCCACAATCTACCCCCCCAAAAAAAACCAGAGATACTGATAAATAAATATAGCCAGAAATGTAGCGGGAAATTAAATTCAGTGGTACCTACAAAAAAATAAAAAATAAAATAACAGAATCATCAAAAAGTATAACATTTTAATTATTAAAATTTATAAACTTTAGTACCAATTTTGTCACCATGTCTTTCTTAAGGCTTAGTCCCTAAGGAGGTTATAAGTTCAATTCCTCTGAAAAGAGTAGAATTAAGAGAATGTAAGCATTTAGGTGCTTCGTCAAGAGTAAAGAGGTTTTCTCTCATGGGTACTAATCTAATTACCAACAACTAACATCCCCCCCCCCCCCAAAAAAAAAAAGAGAAGGTTTTAAAAGGATTTGAATAATATCAAGAAGAAATGCACAAGTTGACTTTTTATTTTTTGATTGTTTTAGTTTGGGACTAAAAAGTTTATTTGAGTTGTCTTTTTTGATTGTTTTGACTTTTATGAGAAAAAAAGTTAAATGATTATAATTTAAATATGACATTTTGTCTTGATTTTTTAACCTATTTTATCTGTAGTGACTATGTTAGCCAATAATCCCATTGCCAAAGGAAGCCATCTTTACAAGTTTAAAGTTGGCTTGTTTAATTGATTACATTAGTTCTTCTGCAGTATTTCGGATTAGACCAACAACTCTCATCCTTCACTTGACCCATGGGCCATTGAGGGTTCAAGGAAACAGCAGCTCTAGGAGATACAACCACCACTCTTGACATTTCCTTCAGAACATGCCTCGAGTACAATTACCCTTCACAGCAGGCTCAATTAGTTGCACCTGTACTAAAGCTATTATACACTATGGAAGTAAAATAACACACCGAACTCATAACATTTAAGGGAGAGCCTTCTCTCTAATTCACTGTGTGGATTGGAGTATATTGTTGAGCTTGTGGAGCCTATTACGGGTCTCATTTCAATAATTCAAGTCGTTCAATGTGTAGACCTCATCGAGTACTTCTTGTCTACAAAAAATCAAATTGATTGGATATCAATAGCCCCTTGATCGGAATATATTTTTGTTAACAAATTATTTTTAAAATTATATTTACCATTGAAAAAAATGTATTTCAATCAAGGGGCACACGATATGTTATCAACTTGATTTTTTGCAGCCATAAAGTACTCGACAAGCTCTACACATTGATGGTTTAGATTATCAAAACGGGACCAATGGTGAGCTCCACAAGCTCAACAGTACACTTCAATCCACATAGTAAACTGGAAAGAAGCCTCTCTCAACATTTAAAGTCCCATTGAGGTTAGACATACAATGATTACACATGTCATCACAATTCGATGCTGTGAATTTTGAGTGGTCAAATAAATTTCGATGATCAACTCATTAAAATTTTATCAAAATTTCACTAATTAAAAAGTCAATGAAATTTTGGCTAGTCATTGAAATTTCTATGGCCAAGTTAGTAGTCAATAAAATTTCGTGGATTTTTTTCTTTAAAATTTCATATTATTCATGGATCTTGTTTGAAAGATCTTATCAATAGGATTCTAAAAATATAAATTTTACAAAAAATGAAGATGTAAATAAAATGTTATTAACTTAAAATTTTTGAAATCACTTGAACAATATAAGTTACTAAAATAATAACACCGAGGGATCTTAACTAGGAAGAGAAATTATCTTGGACTTTTTTTGCTATTCAAACTATATGGAGGACGTATTGTTAATTTTCCATTACTTTTTTGGTTCACCTAGCTGAGTAGAATTTAAAAGTCTAAAGTTTTTTGAAAAAATTACTAAAGACAGAATAAAATCAATAAAATAGCTACTAAAATAGTCAATCCTAAACACACAATAAACCCATGAAAATAGAGCATTTCACTCATTTTGGCAACCATTTTTCTTCTTTCTTTCCACGAACTTTTTTTGTTTTTCTATGTAAAAATGAATATATATATATATATATATTACAAGGATTGGGTTTTTCTCATGTTGGTCATATCAACTTTAGAGTTCGTTTGGGCTTTCTAAGCTCATTTTGAAACCGCTTTTGATGATCCAAACCATTGACTTTTTAAGACTCGTTAAGAAGAATATTCATGCAAAAAATAAGATGATCGGATATTGATAGTTACATGTTTGAATCTAATTTGTATTACAAAAAGTGAAAGATTATTCTTGAAATTATATTTGTCATTCATTTTTTTGAAACAAATATGATTAAAACATGTAGTTAAATTAAGATGATTACTTTTTGATTGATCAAAAAAAAAAAAAAAACATATATAGTTATCGATATCCAATCATCTTAATTTTTTGTATTAATATTCTACTCAACAAGAGTTAAAAAGTGAACACAATTCGGATTGCCGAAATCGATTCCAAAATAGATCTACTAAGTTTAAACGTTCTTTTAAATTGAGATGATAATTTAAAAGAAGGCAAATCTCAGTTACAAATGCGAGAGGCAGAACTTTGGTGTATTTGAGTTAAAAACCAAGTGACTTTACTGTATTGTCTTTCAAAGTGGCCATGTAAATCTCATGTGGCTACTTTTTGCGTTTGGTCCATTAACGTGGCCTAATAAATGGAGTGAATTGAAACTTCACTGGAAGTTTTACTGGTGGATTGTCACTTTTAAAGGTCATGTGACAAAATAAGATTAGGGGTAAAGTGCACAGATAGCAAATGTAATTTGACCACATTTTTTATTTATACACAAAATTATTGGATAATTTTTACTGTATTTAATAAAATAAATCTTATTTGTGTACTAAATAACAAATGGAATACAAAAGAAATATAGGAAATGAGAGAGTTTGTTTGATTACAAAAATCAAACTAGAAAATGAAATAAAATAAATAAAACAGATTTTTATTTTGTTACAAAAACAAAATCAAAATCTGAAACGGAAAAAAAATAATAAAACAGAAATGTAAATTAATTACTTACCAAATTAATTTGTTGAGCAAAATTTTCTGATCAAGTTTAGTGTTTAACACTGTGTCCTTAAGACAGATTCATCCTCTCTACGGTGTTTTCAGATTGTGGACGTCTATCTCTCAGGATAAAATGATCAACAGTGAATAGTAGCAGCACTACACACTATTTACACAACGAACACACTTTATGTATATACTCTTTCTCACAGAAAATTAATTACACTCTTTATCACAGAAAATTAATGTAATTAATGCAGCAAAATGCAGAGATGAATGACAACAGAGAAAAACGAAAATTGGAGTAAAAATCCAAATGAGGGACTGCCTTTATATAGGAATTTTCATGGTTGTATGGTTTGAATTAAACAGGTGCAAAACCTATTTGAACAAGTATAATACCTGTTCAGTTTGAATAAAAAGATACAAATCTGTTGTATTCAAATTTTGAACAGATAAAAACTGTATTGAACAGATTTGAATCTATCTGGGTAGGGAAAATAAAACCAGAGCCAATTTTGAAATTAATTTTCGAAATTCAAATTCCAAAAAATTAGAATTTAATTTTAGAAAAATAAAATTCAAATGTTTTTGGCCCAAAAAGATAGGTATTGGGCCGGACAAACCCAACCCAACCATACACCACGCACCCAAGCCCAACCCAACCACACACCACGCATCCAAGCCCAGCCCAACCCGCCTACCTAGCGGCGGCGGTGCACGCGTATGTGTTTATTTTGGGTTTAATGGGTCTAGCCCACTTTGCACGTAACCTTCCCATCTACAAAACTTAGGTGCCCCTTGGGGCCTACCCCAAGTTCCAAACTCAAGCCTTGTAAACTCACTCAAAGTATGCACACCAAATCAATGTGGGACAAGCCTTAAACCACATCTTTAAGAAATTTCCAAAAAAACTCCATTTCCATGAAGCTCACTTTGGCTTCAATTTTCCATTTAGTCGATAATGTTTTGAGCAACCAAATATACTACGTGAATCACAATGCGGCATAGAATGCGTTACCACTTTGACCCGTCAACTTTGGCACATGGGTCCCACCTAAAAAATAAACTAAAGTTAAGGAAAAATCATATTTTCCAAAACCATTTCTAACAATCCCCCATATGAATGGAATTTGATGACAACAGAAATGCAAGAATATACAGAATTTGTCGAAAGAGTATAAATCGAAAATATCTTGCATCAGGATAGGTAGCTTTCGGCCTTGAACCTTTCCTAGTGATAACCTATCGAACTTACAAGCTAAGCAATAGACACGATGCCTTGAATTGTTCAGCCATTTGTATAAGCCAAGACAATAGATTTCACACAAAATATCTTCTGACACATTGTGGTTCTCACGGTTGTGTTCATTTTGGCCTTGAACGCTCCTGGTTGTTCATGAGTACTTCTAGAGAATTTAGCCTCTTCATTCTCATAGAACCGGCCCCAGTTTGACACTTATATAGGTGATTTTTATTGTGAGTATCTATTATACTTATCTTGATTTTTATGCCTAAATCAAGATATAAGTAATTATTAAAAGCAAAGCTCATCCTTAAACCCCTGCATACAATACATGTTGCAGATATCACTCTCACCATAGGAATGGGTAGGGAATTTTAATCCTTTGGTGATTTCTGGCGAGCCATACATAACTTAATTGTCCCTTTGAACTTAGTTCTTGCGATCTCCAGTTATATACGCAGGGTTACCATTATGATGACTCTTAAGTAATAGGCTTCAATCCCATCCCCTTTGATGAGCTATACACTTGCTCTTTTGTCAAACCTTTTGTTAACGGATCCGCAATATTCTCTTTAGATTTTATATAATCTATTGAGATTATTCCAATTGAGAGCAATTGCCTTACGGTATTATGTCGACGACGAATATGTCGTGACTTACCGTTATACAAATGATTCTGTGCCCTGCTTATTGCAGATTGACTATCACAATGAATGCAAATAGCTGGCATAGGTTTTGGCCACATTGGAATGTCTTCTAAGAAGTGGCGAAGCCATTTTGCTTCTTCTCCTGCTTTGTCTAAAGCAATGAACTCAGATTCCATTGTGGATCGTGCGATGCATGTTTGTTTCGTGGATTTCCAAGAAACAGCAGCTCCTCCCAGAGTAAAGACATATCCACTAGTGGATTTTGAATCTTTAGTATCCGATATCCAATTAGCATCACAATAGCCTTCGAGTACTACTGGATATTGAGTAAAGTTCAAACCATGATCACGAGTAAATCTTAGATATCTAAGAACCCGAATGATCGCTTTCCAATAGTCTTCTCCGGGGTTACTAATGTACCTACTCAATTTACTGACAACATAAGCTATATCAAGACGAGTGCAATTCATTAGGTACATTAGGCTTCCAATGATTTGGGAGTATTTTAACTGAGACACCGCATCATCTTTATTTTTCGATAAATAAAGACTGATGTCTACAGATGTTCTAGTTATATTCATATCATCTTTGATAAATTTACTAAGAATTTTCTCAATATAATGTGATTGAGATAATGCATATCCGTTAGATATTTTAGTAATTTTCATTCCTAATATTACATCTGCGACCCCCATATCTTTCATATATTGATGGTGTAGCGCTCAAATTATTTAATATTGATAATTATGATTAATGGGACTTATATAAAAAAGGGCACTATACACTCAACTCCTCTTTTTTATTCATTTTTGCTAAAATTACTCTAAGGAAAGAGAGAGGGTCTGCTAGAGAGGGAAAGAGGAAGAATTGGGCAATTTTGGCTCAAGGCTTGAGAATTGGAGGTTGAGCTCAAAGAATTAGCTAGAATTTGGGTGTTTGAGGCTCCTAGGTGAGTAAATTCCTGGATATTAGCTTATAACTTTGGGAATTCAAAGTTGAATGATGATAAGGAACATGAATTGAAGTGATTATGATGAAAATGAGTTAGTTTTGATAAATTGGAAGTCAATATACACATGCATGTAGGAAATTGCCATGAATTTGTATGTTTGAGCTTGAGATACATGATCCATGTTGAATCTTTGATTGAAGTTCATGTTTTTAACTATCTCTTCATCATCTAAGTTGAGAATGAGGGTTATATCTCACATGCATGTACAATTCAAAAGAGTATGAGTTTTGAATGCATAAATTTGTTACGTTGGAAATAAGTTTGGTGTAAATTAGGACATGCATGTGGTTAATTTGTGAAATTGAGCTTCATAATGTAATAAATTTGGTATTGGATCATGTTGATACATGTATATGTGAAGTTTGAGCCATAATATGCAAGATATGTTGAGTTGAATGCAAGTTTGAAGCTCAAGAACAATTCTAGATTTTTCAGAATTTGGGATGTCCACTCGAGCGGGGAAGGCGCCGCTCGAGCGGGAAATACGAACTCCTAGAACTTTTTGCAGACATGGATGTCCGCTCGAGCGGGGAAGTTCATGCTCGAGCAGGGAGCTATGTAGAATGACCTTAGCTCGAGCGTCCGAATTCACGCTCGAGCGTAGAATCGAAGCAACCAGTACTTTGCAGACTTAATGGGTCCGCTCGAGCGGGCAAGTCCACGCTCGAGCGGGGACCCCTGTTTCTGAAATTTTGTAAATGTGTTCTGTGTTCCATTTTCCGTTCTCTTTCACTTCTAAGTACTCTTAGGCATGCATTCAGCATTGTAAATGAGTTAAAAGGGTAAGAATGAAGCCTAAAGAGGAATATGTGAATTAAGAACGGATTGAATTGTTTGTGACCCATTGTGTTCATGGAATGTGTAGGGTCGAGCTCCAGGGCAAATCATCTAGCTGATCACTGTGAGTAATATCTTAATAAAGATATTTGAAGTATGTTATTTGTTCAATTGCTTACTTCTATGTAAGTCTTATAAGTTCGTTAATGTGAATGGTAGACGAATGTTTGCTATGCCATATGATTGGGCCAGAGGCCAGTCTGACATGAATGAAAGAACGAATGGGCCAGAGGCTAGTCTGACATGAATTAAAGAACGAATGGGCCAGAGGCCAGCCTGACATGAATGGAAGAATGAATGGGCCAAAGGCCAATCTGACATGAATGGAAGAATAAATGGGCCAAAGGCCGTTTGACATGAATGGATTGGGCCCGAGGCCGTCTGATGTGTTTGAACCCGCAGTTAATTGATATATATATACTAGACAGAAATGTGAATTGGGCTGAAGGCCGCTGGTGCATGTTATTCTAAATATTGTTCGTGTATTTTCTGTATTTGATATTATTTACTAGGCTTTCGCTCACGCTCATTCATCTGTCTGTAGGTGAGCCAAGGGAGGTCCAAACCCAGCCTCAGTGAAGTTTGTGAGAAATAGCCAAGGTTTTGAAGAGTCAGCCATATGTCTCATGCACGAGACTTGTTTTCGCCTTTTGCTAGTTTGCTATATTTTGTTATGTTGGCAAGAACTTTGGTTTACAGTTGTATATAGTTTTGATTGGCTGACTTAGACTTGAAGGATCCTGTATGTACAGAACTTTGTGTTATTACATATCTTGATGTGAGTTATTAACATGTGTATGTATGGATTATTATGACGTGCCATGTAAACACAGCTCTATGGACAAAAGTTTGAAATTGCTTCCGTTTGGCCTCTTATTCTGATGAGTTGCGTCTTGTTTGGTTTGAGGCCGTAGGTAATCCCTTGATTACTGGCTGGTTATGTCCTTAACCCATAGGGGCGGGTTCAGGTCATGACATCCATGGTCATCTCCTTGCGTTTATGTTTTAAATAATTTTTGAAATCTTTCCAAGCCGGTGGTAATTTTTCCACTAAAGTAGCGACTTGGAAAGACTCGCTAAGAGACATACCTTCAGAATGAATATCATGCAAAATTAATTGAAAACTTTGAACTTGAGAAATTACCGTTTGGGAGTCTACCATAACGAAATCCAGAAATTTACCGACAACAAATTTCTTTGTGCCGGCATCCCCTATCTTGTATTTTTTCTCCAAAGAATCCCACAATTCTTTTGTTGTTTTCAGAGGGTTGTAAACATCATACAGGATGTTGTCAAGGTCATTGAGGATGTAGTTTCTGCACACAAAATCAGAATGTTTCCAGGCATCTACAGCGACAATAATTTGCCGATCATTTTTATCCTCTCTAAGTACTGGAGCCTCTTCATAGAGAAACCGGACCAAATTTAGAGTTGTAAGATAGAACAGTATTTTCTGCTGCCATCTCTTAAACTCAGTGCCATTAAAATTTTCTGGTTTTTCTCCATGATTTATCAGAACTTGAACATGGTTCTGGATAGGGACCGGAGTCGTTGTAACAAACGGATTTGGAGTACTACTTTCAGCAGCCATAATATCTTATTACAAAAAGTCAGGAAAAAAAAAAACCAAAACCAAATTAATTTTCTAGTTACTAAAACCAGAAAATAAATTATAACACAAAATAATTTTACTTTTCTTGTTACTAAAACTAGAAAAATAAAATACCACAATAATTTTCTGTCACACAAATTAATATTTTGCAATTGTTAATGACACCAGTATATTACTCTTAGTTGTCAAAGAAAATAAATAGTATATTATTACTATTTTTCAAACAGTATATTACTACTATTTGTGTTTTCTAAATAGAATATCACTTTGTGAAAGCACAGAAAAATAAATACAATGAAGACACCAAAAAAATGTTCTGTCTTAAGATTGTTGGACAATCTTCACTGTATCTAATGAAATAAATCCTGTTTGTGTACTAAACAACAAACGGAATACAAAAGAAATATAGGAAAGGAGAGAGTTTGTTTGATTACAAAAATCAAACCAGAAAATGAAATAAAATAAATAAAACAGATTTTTATTTTGTTACAAAAACAAAATCTGAAACAGAAAAAAAATAATAAAACAGAAAAGTAAATTAATTACTTACCAAATTAATTTGTTGAACAAAATTTTCTGATCAAGTTCAGTATTTAACACTGTGTCCTTAAGACAGATTCATCCTATCCACGATGCTTTCAGATTGTGGGCGTCTATCTCCCAAGATAAAATGATAAATAGTGAATAGTAGCAGCACTACACACTTCAAATTGTGGACGTCTATCTCGTAGGATAAAATGATCAACAGTGAATAGTAGCAGCATTACACACTATTCACACAACGAACACACTTTGTGTATATACTCTTTCTCACAGAAAATTAATTACACTCTTTCTCACAAAAAATTAATATAATTAATGTGGCAAAATACAGAGTTGAATGGCAGCAGAGAAGAACAAAAATTGGAATAAAAATCCAAATAAGGAACTGCCTTTACATAGGAATTTTCGTGGCTGTATGGTTTGAATTAAACAGGTGCAAAACCTGTTTGAACAGGTATAATACTTATTCGATTTGAATAAACAGATACAAATCTGTTGGGTTCAAATTTTGAACAAATAAAAGCTGTATTGAACATATTTGAATCCGTCCAGGTAGGGAAAATAAAACCGGAGCCAATTTTGAAATTAATTTTCGAAATTCAAATGTTTTTGGTCCAAAAAGATAGATATTGGGCCGGACAAACCCAACCCAACCACACACTCGCGCCCAAGCCCAGCTGAGCCGACGGCGCACGCACGTGTTTGTTTTGAGTTCAATGGGTCTAACACACTTTGCCCATAACCTCCCCCTCTATAAAACTTAGGTGCCCCTTGGGACCAACCCCAAGTTCCAAACTCAAGCCTTATAAATCCACTCAAAGTATGCCCACCAAATCAATGTGGGACAAGCCTTAAACCACACCTTTAAGAAATTTCCACCAAAACTCCATTTCCATGTAGTTCACTTTGTCTTCAATTTCCCATTCACTCGATAATGGTTTTGAGCGACCAAATATACTACGTGAATCACAACGCGACATAGAACGCGTTACCACTTTGACCAGCCAACTTTGGCGCATGGGTCCCACCTAAAAAATAGACCAAAGTTAAGGAAAAATCATATTTTCCAAAACCATTTCTAACAAAAACTCCTGTATAACAATGTGATATAGATATTTTTTAAATTATAAGTCACAAAAATACATGTTTTCTATGAAAAAATGATACAACAGCTACCCATCATTCTAAAAATAAAAATAAAAATAAAAATGTAACAATCCAGATTTTTAATTATTCTATAAAATTTATACTAATATTATTTAATTATAGTTGGAAAATATATGATTTATTTTGTATTATTATGTGTAATATAATTATTATGAATCTAGGGGTCAAAGTATAAATAATAATAATAATAATGGGCGTGGTAATAAAATAAATAATTAATTTTATGTTGGTATATAATAAAGCATAATTTAATTAGGAATTAATTTATTTATATAATTATATTAGGAAGTTGGGCCAAAATATAATTATCTTAAATATAAGATAAATATAAATCTAGGTTCATAACAAGCAAATCAGATGAAGTTATGAAACAGATCCGGAGGTTGATTCGGCTGGCCACGTGTTGGCTAGATATTGAATTTTCCTTCTTATAGATAGGGAGAGTTGATCAAACCTGTGAAGGAAAGAAAAGAAAAGAAAGAAAGAGAGGAATGAGAAGGAAAGAGAGGAAGGAGAAGGAAGGAAAAAATAATGGAAGTTGAAAGGGTCTTTTGTAGTAAAAAGAAAGAGTAAGGTATTATAGTTAGGGTGAGTTATATTATACCTTGAGTCACCATAATGTATTTTACGTATGTTTTGATTTACCATATTTATTTTATACAAGTTATGTTTTATAAATTATTATAAACTATATTATTATTCCAGTTATGTGGATTATTTTTTGAATCCTATTTGTTAAATGGAAATCCATGGATATATTTGTTTTATATTTTAAGAATATTTGACTATGACCATATATACAATTATGTTTTGTAAGTACCACCATGGGAGTCCCACGCCTTGGGGGACTTAAATAACCATTAGCCTATGTTTGACCACTTTGTGGTCCTCTGTTTGTCATGGATCCATCGACCTCTGTTCTGTGCGGAGTAAAGTGCTGTGCGGAGATAAGTGCTACACTATTGTGAGAGCCACCTCTATAATCCGTTCGAGCCACCTCTTGAATCCGTACCTCTGTATTATTATGGATACATTGACCTCTGTTCTATGCGGAGCAAAGTGCTGTGCAGAGATAAGTGCTACACTATTGTGGAAGTCACCTCTATAGTCCGTACGAGCCACCTCTTGAATCCGTACCTCTGTTCTGACTGTCACTCCTGTGACTTCCATTATGTTCTGTTCTGTACCGTGGTTATGGTTATTTATTTATATAATTTCTATATTTCAGTTTCTGCCACTTAAATGATTTGTTTACCAATGATTTATTTACCAAACTGAGTTATGTAAATATTTTGACATAATTAACTATCAATAGTTATTTTGTGTTCCCTATACTTTTGGTATAATATTTCTCACTCTGCTATGTGCTTATAGTTGTTTACAAATTTTCATGAAATAATGCATTTCAGAAATAGCTTTTGGAAAGTCTTATATGAGGGTTACGGAATAAACACACACAGCACTTTTATGGACATGTTTATATATAAATATCGGCCTCTTTGGGTCAATAAATTTTGTTATAAAAATAGAAGCTCCAATGATTATTTTGGTACCCTCACTTAAATATTACGTCCGCTCGCGTTTATTGATTTGTTTAAGAGTTGGCCGGAGGTAACCTCAGTTATTGGCCATCATGATGCTTAACCCTTGGGTACGGGGAGCAAATCGTAGCAAATGGTATGAAAGCAATGGTTTATGAAGAAAAAAAAAATCATCATTGGAGCGTAGGACACACGCACATTTAAGAAGTAGGATAGCGGACAATTAGTCCCTAAATATTATATTTTGTTAGTCGATTTAATTATATTATAACTTTATATGATTATATATATATTAAATTTTTTTTTGTGCATAATTGGTGAAAGATATTAGATATAATTTATATTTGTTATAGCAAAAGCAGGAAAAGAAAGAAAGGATGTCGGGCTCAAGTATCCACCAAAATTATAATATAATTAAATACATATAATTTTCCGTTCAGTATTCAAAAAAAAAAAATTTGACCTGTTAAAAGTGGGTTCAAATTATAAAGATACTAATTTTGAAACTATTTTTCGTCAGTGGAAAGTTCACGGACAAAAAGAATGAAAAGTTTTTAAAGTCATTGATTGTTTCTCATTTTGGCCCAAAACAATTTTTGACAACTAGGCAGTGAGTTATTTTGGATAAAGTTTTTCTTGAGGTAATATTTTCTATCAGATTAATCATCTAATATATATTTATCAGAGTGTGCAGCAAATAGCTTACACATATGACAAATTTCGAGAACGAAATTTTAAAATGAGGGAAGATTATAACAACACAGATTTTTAATTATTCTGTAAAATTTATAGTAATATTATTTAATTACAATTGAAAAAATATATGATTTATTTTGTATTATTATGTGTAATTTTGTAAAATAATATAATTATTATGAATCTAGGGGTCAAAGTATAAATAAATAATAATAATAATAATGGGCATGGTAATAAAATAAATAATTAATTCTATGTTGGTATATAATAAAGTATAATTTAATTAGGGATTAATTTATTTATATAATTATATTAGGAAGTTGGGCCAAAATATAATTATCTTAAATATAAGATAAATATAAATATAGGTTCATAATAAGCAAATTAGATGAAGTTATGAAATAGATCCGGAGGTTGATTCGGCTGGTCACGTGTTGGCTAGATATTGGATTTTCCTCCTTATAGATAGGGAGAGTTGATCAAACCTATGAAGGAAAGGAAAGAAAAGAAAGAAAGAGAGGAAGGAGAAGGAGAAGGAGAAGGAAAGAGAGGAAGGAGAAGAAAGGAAAAAGTAATTGAAGTTGAAAGGGTTTTTTGTAATAGAAAGAAAAAGTAAGGTATTAAAGTTAAGATGAGTTATGTTATACCTTGAGTCATCATAATGTATTTTACGTATGTTTTAACTTATCATATTTATTGTATACAAGTTATGTTTTATAAATTATTATAAACTATATTATTATTTTAGTTACGTGGATTATTTTCTGAACCCTATTTGTTAAAAGGAAATCGATGGATATGTTTGTTTTATATTTTAAGAATATTTGACTATGACCTATATACAATTATGTTTTGTAAGTACCACCACGGGAGTCCCACGCCTTGGGGACTTAAATAACCATTGGCCTATGTTTGACCACTTTGTGGTCCTTTGTCTGTCATGGATCCATCGACCTCTGTTCTGTGAGGAGTAAAGTGTTGTGCGGAGATAAATGCTACACTATTGTGAGAGCCACCTCTATAATCCGTTCGAGCCACCTCTTGAATCCGTACCTCTGTATTGTTATGGATCCATTGACCTCTGTTCTGTGCGGAGCAAACTGCTGTGCGGAGATAAGTGCTACACTATTGTGGGAGTCACCTCTATAGTCCGTACGAGCCACCTCTTGAGTCTGTACCTCTGTTTTGACTGTCACTCCTGTGACCTCTGTTATGTTCTGTTCTGTACCGTAGTTATGGTTATTTATTTACATAATTTCTGTATTTCAGTTTTTGCCACTTAAATGATTTGTTTACCAATGATTTATTTACCAAACTGAGTTATGTAAATGTTTTGGCCTAATTAACTATCCATGGTTATTTCGTGTCCCTTATACTCTTAGTATAATATTTCTCACTCTGCCATGTGCTTATAGTTGTTTACAAATTTTCAGGAAACAATGCACTTCAGAAATAGCTTTTGGAAAGTCTTAAATGCGGGGCTACGGAATAGACACACACAGCACTTTTATGGACATGTTTATATGTAAATATCGGCCTTTTTGAGTCAATAAATTTTATTTTAAAAATAGAAGCTCCAATTATTATTTTAGTACCCTCACTTAAATATTACTTCCGCTCGCGTTTATTGATTTGTTTAAGAGTTGGTCGGAGGTAACCTCAGTTACTGGCCATCACGATACTTAACCTTTGGGTACGGGGAGCGGGTTATGATAAAAAATATATTAATAATTTATTTATATAAAATTACTCAACTAAAATCAAGGTGCTTGAATCATAATATATAGAATGGGTAAATTACACTGATATCCCCTAAGATTTCTATTTAATACAGATTCCTCCCTCACATTTGAAAAATTGCACTTACCTCCTGTCAAATTAAAATTACATATTTGTTCCTTAGCTTTTATGCATATAAAATACTCTCTCTGTATCAAAATAATAGTTTCTTTTATGGAATCAAACTTTTTTTGGTAGTACAATTATTGCTCTTTAAAAAAAATTAATTTTCCAAAATTACCCTTTGAAAGTACATTTTTATAGAGAATATCAATTGTCATGATTGTACTTTCTATGTTAATGAATTTTAAAAAAGGACAAAATAGGAAATTCATATTATTTTTGTCCCTGATTTTTAAAAAGGGACTAATATTTTGGAACAATGAAAAATGAAATAAGGGACTAATATTTTAGGACAGAGGGAGTAATACAGATATTTTGTTCATGTTATTTCAAGGGAAATAACAATCATTTTTTTTTGTTTAACTCATAAAAAAAAATTGAGTTTTTATTTTTGCGTATTTTTTTATTTTTACTAAATTTTTTTAATAGTTTAAGCAATTTTTTTATTTTTTAGATACACCGAATCTAGATAAACTTAAGAAGTATAATATTTTGTGATTTTTTTTTAAATTCACCAAATACAAAAATATATATATATAAATAAAAAAATTCAATACATTTTCTTATTTTGTTGTATATAATGGATTTTTTTGAAGTTTTTTTGTATAAATTTTATAATTTTTGAATATATCTAGATTAAATTGATCTAATCTAAATATAATGGTGGAAATAAAAATGAAAAATTATATTCATATATAAAAATTTATACAAAAATATCATAAAAATGTTGTGATAATGATATTGTTGTAACTATAAATCATGTTTATGGGTGTTTTGTTTTAAAGTGAAATGTTACTATTAAGTTATATCATTTTATTTGAAAATTTTATATAAAATTTATGCTTTTATATCATCACTCAATAAGAATATGTTCATGTAGAATTTAATGATGAAGAGTTGTAGAATATAGTTATGATGATAGGAAGAAAAAATGGTAAGAAAAATGGTAAAATGGTCATTTAGAAAATTTTAGGGTATGACATCAGCAATTCAGAGACAATTTGTAATGAGATTACAAACCTCATGGAGAAGAATGTAAATTTTCAAATGTGAAGAAGGATATGTATTAAACGAAAGTCTCAAGGGGTGTCGGTATAATTCACCCTAATAGAATGAACGTTGGTACACTCATACTAAGTCCAACCTATAAGACAAACTGCAAAAATAGACAACAATAAAGAATTAGGAAAATCAAGAGAAAATTTCATTCCCGTCCCCCCTCAAAAAAAAAAAAAAAAAAAAACTATATTCGTCCAATCAATTTCAAACTTGAACTTTTGATATTGTCAATTTACCTCCTAACCTATTCAAATCATGACTAATTTACCCCATACTATCGCATTTAAACAGAAAAAGTAAAAAAACAAATTAGATTTTGGCCCAAAATTTCAAATTATAGATCTAAACTCACCATCTCCTACCTAAGCACTTCAATTCTGTAACAATCCCGACCCATGATTAACATAAATCCATGCTTAATTATGCTTAATAAGTAATTAAGAAGAAATCCTGAGTTAATTACATGTGCATTACATTATTTTGTGTTTGTATCTATTTAACATAGAAAGATCTGTTCATGCTCTTATCTCGGATTGCGAATTGAAGGCCTTATCGACATCCGATTCAGAAATTGACTTGATATGTGTGCTATTTGGAATTTTTAGAACCTTATGATAGGTTTAATTAAAATTCAATTTAGAACGATTAAATTGGATAAAATTAATGCCCACTTATTTAACCTTATTTGAATACACTACTAATCGAGCCTATATAAGGCTTCTTTGTGCATTCAACTCACCTTTCTTTATCATCTTACTAATACAAACGTGAGAGAGAGAGAGAGAGAGAGAGAGAGGAGAAAATAGTGCTCAACCAAGGGAATTGCTAGGAAGATGAAGAATTGAACTTAGAGATTCAAAGAATCAAGCTTCTAGCTCCCATCTTGACAAGCCTAGGTAAGAATTCAATACTTGGAATGTACAATCATGATGTGTAGGACATGAATTCTAGAGGTTTAAGTTGATTAATGTAGGATTTGAGCTAGGAATGAAGGAAGTCAAGTCATTCCATAAATGCATGCATAAATTCCCATGTTTTGAGTTTAATTTTCAAAGAATTCCCTCATGCATGTCTTGAATTCACTTTAATTTTGGGAAAACATTGAGTTTTATGTTGTTTTATAGCACTTGATCATGTTTTGAGAAGCTTTAGTTCAAAGAAACGCATGCATGTCATGTTCATGGATCATTCATGAGTTTTAAGTTGAATTTTTGCACAATTGGCAAGCTATTAGGCCATGATTTCCCGAAATGATCCTTGATTCTTGATGTTTTATGAGTTTTTAAGTGTTTTCTCAAGTTTTGGCCCAGAAAAATTGATTTTAATGCTTTCAAGTTGAGTTTTGAGCTTGAAGATCAAATTTGAAAATTCCAAAATTTGCATTCACGCTCGAGCGAGCACTCTGAGTACGTGCACTTCCGCTCGAGTGACATGAAGCCCGCTTGAGCGTGAAATGCATGTACCCAGAAGCTCATATGTTTGGCAGCATGCTCGAGTGACAAAAGTCACGCTCGAGCGAGGGTTTGAGCCTCACGCTCGAGCGTGGGTCGAGCGTCCGTTGAGTGTGAAATACAAGCAACCAGTACTTTTTCAAAGTTTACAGTTTGCTCGAGCAAGGGAAGTCACGCTCGAGCGAACCCTCACTTTCTGCATGTCCACTCAAGCAAGGAAAGCCACGCTCGACCGTGGACCCTGTTTTCAGCAAAATTTGAAATATGTTTTCGAGTACATTTTAGCATCCTCATTCCATCCTAGGCACTCTTAGGCCATGATTAAGACTCCATAATGAGGTTAAAGGCTAGAAACACACTAAGAACAAATGAAATGAGTTATGTACGATCCGAGCGTGTGTTTCAATGTATGAATATGCCATGTTATGTAGGTCACGCGCCTCAGATTTGGTGAATTGCCACTTTGCCATCTACTCGAAGTTACCAGTTATCAGTGAGTAATAACTCTGTAAAATTATGTTCAATGTTAAGTATTTTCTGAACTTAATGATATGAAATGATTAGTTTTCTGAAATGCTTCACTATGCTTTGAATGGATGAATGATTGTCCAAGATTCTAAAAGTTATTCGTGTCATCCTTAGCATCATATGATATGCGTCCTTTTATGGGTCATCAGGTCCCTTTATGGGTCATCGAAAACGTCTCTGTGCACATGAGTCATCAGGAAGCCTTCACGGCAGTCCCTTGTGGGTCATCGGATTTGTTAATGCTAATGGATGTGCCACGTCCTATGATTTGATATATATATACAAGTTTTGAATGCAAATGTAACTATGCTTATGAATCTGCTCTGTTATGACATTCGATCATGTACAAGACTCTTTCTTTGTGCGGACATCATTCAGTAAAATCTTTACTCTGTTATTATTCACTGAGCTTCCGCTCACTACTTATATTATGTATGTAGGTGAGCAGGCTCATGACCAGGCCCAGAGTTGACGGCCTATGTTACAGTTTTTGTCAGCCAACCTTTTGTGCCTCCCGATGAGGTTCCGGATGAAGTCAAGTTTTGGGGCTGGTTTTGTATCTATACTAGACCATGTTTATGCTATATTTTGTGATTGGACAAGACTTCTGGTAATATGTACATGGAGTGATGTGTAAATACTATTTCTTTTGTCGTCACTTACAAGTTTATAAAAGTTTTAAGTTATCTGTCCCATGTATGTTTTCATAGCTCATTGGACTATGTATGTTTTTATATTTGCTTCTGCAGCCCTTAATTATATGTTATTTTGTCAAGAGGCCTTTGGTAATCCAAGGATTACTGGCCGATTGCGATGCCAGACCCATAGGGGCGGGTACGGGTCGTGACAATTTCTCCTCTCTGCACCTCTACAATTCTGTCGGCCACCACCTTTGCCGACTAGCCTCCATCTTTCCTCCGCCACAGTAACCCTTTCCCCAACACCTCCAATCACCTCTTTCCCACTGCCCTAGTCTTTCCTCGTTACCCGAGCCCCTCCTTCACAATTCACATAAACAAACAAACTCCATATAACATGCCATGAAGAAGTAATGCAATTACTAGGTGAGAAGAAGGCTAATTCTAATACTTGGCCTTGGAAGACGATGGTTTGGTTGAGTCTAAAGGGTTGTGTTCATGTAATGATATCAAAAGATGTAGTGGAGATTGGGAAGAGAGTGATGATGAGTATGGTGAAGAGACATGGTGTAGAGCAACAATGAAGTTTTTTTATGTTTCTCATTCTTCTTCACACAGAGGCCTCTTGCTCTGTCTATCTCTCTTGCTTTCTCTCTCTAACATGTGAATGAATAAGACAATTGTTCTTCATGTTTAAAGACATTTTGGCCTGTCGAAAGATGGGTGACTAGAGGCAAAAGGGAAAGGTTGAAGGAGGAGTTGCATTAGCAGAGAGAGGAGGAGGGTTGGCCGACAACAGTGGTGGCCGACAGAGTTGTAGAGGTACAATGAGAAGAGATGGTGAGTTGGATTTATAATTTAAAATTTGAGGCCAAAATGTAATTTTTTTTAAAACTTTTTCGTTTAAATGTGATTGTAGGAGGTAAATTGATTACGATTTAAATAGCTAAGAGGATGAATTGATAATATCAAAAGTTCAGGTGTAAAATTGATCAAACGAGTATAATTAGAGACGAAAACGAAATTTCCTCAAAGTTATTTGGTTCTCTTTGACCCGTTTCTCAACTGAAACTTTCTTTATAAGCAATGAAAAGTAGCTAAAACAATATTTTCACAATAAAAAAGTTATTAAAAAAGTTAAAAAATTAAAAATTCAAATAATTATGCAAAAAAAAAGTTGAAAATTTTACTCTCTCTCTATTATTTACATGTTTTTTCATAAAAAATAAAAGAAAAATATCTCAAAAATACTAATTTTTTTTACTCATATTTGAACAAAAAAAAAAAAATTTACTAAAATAATCTATTCTCAAACCAAACCATCGTTTCAAATTATCCTACTTAGAGACTTGCTCAGATGAAATAAAGTTTGAGAGAGATGGGAGTGGTCAAGAGAAACAAGGGAAAGCAATAGATGTGAAATTTCTACATTCCCATTTGGTGATGAAGCTCGTCCCCCACAACGTGACAAATGTTCTTGTTGGTCTGCTTTATCGCCAGCCACAAATGGCTTTATTGGAGTATCTGATCAAAGTATAAAACTCATTGACCAAGTCACCCTCACGATTTACCACATGCCCCCCACAAAATATTTTTTATGAAAACATCTTCTATCAAAAACAAGGATGCTGCCAAATGCCAAAAGCTAACTCATCTTATTGTAACTTTTAGTGATGTCAATGGGGATTAATAGAGGGGATATCAATTTCTCTTTTCTATTTTTTTATAATTATTTTTTCTTATTCTTCATTCTTCATTTTCCATAAGTACTACCTTCTCTATCTCTTAATGGGTTTGAATTTTTCCCAAATCAACTTGACCTTTTTTTTTTTTTTTTTTAAGATTCACAACCAAAACTAAATATACATTCAATCTTATTTTATTTTATTTGACTCAACAACAAAATTAAATACACATTAATTAATATTGTCACATTATTCTTGTCAAATTTTATGTATATTTAGAATTTTTTAAATTTATTTAGAAAAATTTTATTCCTAAAAAAAATTCCAGCTTTTTTTTTTTAATTTTTTTAAATTTTTAAAATTTTATGTATCTACTTCTCCTCTCTGTTAATTGATCTTCGATAATCTGAAGGCGAGTTGTTGCTCTCGTTTCATCTTCTTCTTCTTTTTTTTTTAATTTTTATTTGCATTTATAGAATGAATTTTCTTGTTTCAATATCTCTTGCAATTGTTTTATTAGATTTCTCTCTGATTTGATGGTAACCTTAGATTGAATTTTTCAATTTTCATCTTAACTAGTGATCACCTTAATTGAAATTTTGTACATTTTTGTCTTCAATTTTCATGTTTTGGTTATGATTAATTGCGCATTTTTGATCGATAGTCACAATCTTGTTGCCGCTAGATTGTCGCCATCGCAAATCGCCATTGTTGTTGTGAGAGGATGAGAGAGAGTGAGAATTAGAACTCTAATTGTAAACAGAGTAGTGAAATAGGGATGGCAGTGGATAACCTACTCTGTGGGTATCGATGAAGAGTCAATCCAAATACATGGGTTTTCAACCTTTTTTCTTGTCCGTCGGGTAGGGTAAGTGATGTTCTTTAAATCTCCATCGGGGATGGATACCCATTAACTTCCCCATATTTTTTTTTATTTATTTAGGTACATCGAAAAATAATTTCTCCATATGTTTTCACTACTCTATTTACAATTAGAGTTCTAATTCTCACTTTCTTTCATTCTCTCACTATAGCAACGGCGATTTGCGATAATTCTCACTCTCTTTCATCCTCTCACTATTGCAATGGAGATTTGCGATGGCAACAATCTAACGGCGACAAGATTATGACTATAGATCAAAAACGCGCAATTAATCATGACCAAAACATGGAAATTGAAGACAAAAATGTACAAAATTTCAATTAAGGTGATCACTAATTAAGATGAAAATTGAGAATCAATCTTGTTGGAAAATGGCTTTTGAAACTTTTGAAAAAACCTTACTTTTTGCTAACTTTGAGCATTAATTAAGGTGGGACCTAAGCGTTATTTTTAACGTTTCTAAATGGGTTCATGTTTAATATCGCATAATGAATAAAACTGTGTATTTGGTTGCTCAAAACTATTTCCGAATGAATGACAATTCAACGTACGTTTTCGGGTTCGTGAAAATGACTTTAGGTGGGTTTCTTACATATTTGTGAAATGTGTTTGTCCTATATTGGAAAGGCTTATGGATTTGTATGGGTTTATATAACCTAGCTTAGGATACTTGTGATGGGCCCCAAGGGATAACCAAGTTTATAAAAGGGTGCGGTTATAGATGAAGTGGGCTAGACCCATTGGACTTAAAATAAAAACCCCACGCGCGGGCCGCTGTCCGTGCGAGTGGGCTTGGGCACGGATACGTGATGTGAGATTGGGTTGGGCTTGTTCGGTCCAATACTTATCTTTTTGGGCCAAAAACAATTGTAATTTATTTATTTATTTTTAATTTTGGTGGTCCAAAATTTTTTCCTTCACCCAAAAAAAAAA